>CAEFZP010001163.1:227500-430193 GCA_903064625.1 Mallotus villosus | reverse complement strand
AGATTGAAAGATAGAAAGATAGATGGGAAGGGAGAAAGAGGAGATATGCATTGCACCAAACAGTGAGCTGTTGGTGAATTATTTTGTCAGTGAGAATCTCAACAATCTGCCTTCTTAGATAAGGTAGTAGTCTATGAAACACTGTGGGACTTGTTCTCTGTCGCTCTATTAGTCCCCTCCCTCCATTCTGCCCCCCCACCCCCACAACACCCGCCCCCCCATTCAGCTCCCACACAGAAAGGCCAGAGGCAGTTAGCCCACATTAATCTGTCTCTCTGGAGGTCCTGTCAGTGTCGCACGGCTGCACACACTGTCTCAGCTCCAACACCAGCCCCAGATCCAGCCTTAGATCCAGCCTCACTTCCAAATCCAGCCCCAGAAGGCCAGCCCAAGCCCCAAACCTACCCAGAGCCCTGGCCTCAGCTCTGGCCTCAGGCCACAGCCCAGGCACTGACACATACATTAATGGACAGGGAATACTGTCCTGAGTCACCTGAGAACACCACTGCTATCTGCACATTGTGCTGAACACAATCCTCACACATCTCCCTCACACACCGACCTCACACACACCTCCCTCACACACCGACCTCACACACACCCCCTCACACACCGACCTCAACACACACACACACACCTCACACACACCTCACACCCCTCCCTCACACACACACCACCTCAACACACCTCCCTCACACACCGACCTCACACACACACCACACCACCTCACCACACCTCCCTCACACACACCTGCCTTACACACCGACCTCACACCACACACCACACCTACCCCCCCTGGCAGACTCACACACCTGACTCATCAGAGCCCAGGTGAGGAGGAGGAATACAAAGGCAGAGAGATGAAAACAGGGAGCCCAGCGGTGAGAAAGAAGAGCGTCGAGCGCTACATGTTATAAGAGCTCCGAGCTAGTCCTCGGAGATGGAGGGAGGGCTTGTGAGGTGACGAGAGAAGGCTTTGCCCACAGAACAAGCCCTCAGCCTCAGTCTCATTCTATTCTCCTCTCACATCTTCCCTCACATCCTTAGTAGGCCTTGCTGGATGTGTGAGTGTGTGTGTTGTGTGTGTGTTGTGTGTGTAGTGTGTGTGTATGTGTGTGTGTGTGTGTGTGTGTGTGTCTGTCTAAACGTGAGAGAACAAAGCTTTGAGGTTTCACAACAATATATCCAGACCTCGTGGAGTTAGCTGTGGTATAGACACAGAGTGCTTCTGGGACTTTTGACTGTCCTCTTGTACTACACCCCCAAAAGCTCTGCTGAAGCTTTGCAAGAAAGATTTGGCCACAATGGCTGATGGGTAACAGCCAACAGCAACACAGGTTCAGCACAGGAAACACTGATGCTAAAGATTATACCAAAGCTAATGCTAAGTTAATACTGTACTAATGCTGAGCTAATGCTGCTAACAATAATGGTAATCTAATACTAAGCTAAATAATTATTTTACAGGGAGACATGTTGATAAGCATGAATAATGTTGTAATTAGAGTTAGCATTAGCATTGTATGACATTTTTGACATTTGCTGTTATAGAAATACCGGCATAACACATTCCAGCTAGAGGAAATGGATTTACAGTCCAATTATTTTATCCAACCAAAGACAGAGGGATGACAACATGGTATTATCACAGAGAAGCAGAGGTCTGAGTCTTTGGTTATAATTAGCGACAAGCACGTCAAGCTCGGGGTGAAGTCTGGATAAATACACAAGGAAAAAAACGAACAGAATGAGAGCGATAACAATGTCCTGTATATCTTGTGGAAAATAGAAAGAGAAAAAGAAGGTGTGAAAAGAGCTGCGAGCTGCTTGCAGTATGAGTATGAGGGATGGAGAGCAGGGGGGGAGAAACTGAGGGGCGAGGGTGTAAAACCACCGTCAGGTAACTCAGTGCTTGCTAAGCTTGCGTTCCCGTGGGAGCAATGTGTCACCCAACGCCCCCTCCCCCCCACGCTCCTGCCTGCGCTCGCCCCCTCCCCCCCACGCTCCTGCCTGCGCTCGCCCCCTCGCTCGCCCCCCCGCACCCTCACGCTGCCACAGGAACCACAATCTTGCTGAGTGCACACTTCCTCACCACTCCATTCCTGAAGCACTGAAAGAAAAAGAAAGGACAAATGTAGAGAGAGAGATAGAGATAGAGAGATAGAGAGAGATGAGAGAGGGATAGATAGAGTAGAGAGATATAGAGAGAGTCTATAGATAGACTGCGAGATGATATGAGCTATCGATACATAGATGGCTCATGAGATACAAAAAGTACAGAGAAGTTTTGACAGAGATCACACAAAGACAATACATAGTACGAAAGACTATCTCTATAGAATACCTCCAGTAGCATATAAGCATGATATATCTAGATAGATAGAGACAGTGCGACAGAGAAGCTTCAGCCATGCTGTGTGGGAGTATCTAGGTAGGTCAGACATCCTGACCCTCGTACATCCTCCAGTAATTACTGTCAGAGAGACCCTGCTTCCATACTGGAGACAGGAGCAGGGGTGGAGGAGGACTGGATAGGGTGAGGGCAGGGGAGGAGGAGGGGGCAGCACAGAGGGCCTACGGCATCCAGGGTGGGTAGCTGCTTGGGGGCAGGGGCTGCGGGCTGGGGGTGGATGAGGCGTGTGGGAACATAGGTGCAGAGACAGCAAGCGTGCGTGGGTGGTAGAGAGTTAGGGTGAAAGGTTAATACTGGGAGGGAAGGCAGGTTAGATGACCTGGGGGGTTGGTTCTGCTGGGGTAAGGGAAGAGGGGTTACAAGGTTAGCCTCTATTAAGAGAGCTGGAGAGAGGAGAGAGGAGAGCTTATGCAAACATCTAAAGACTTTTTACAATCTCTGTGGGTTTATAGACCTGCGTAGGGGAAGGTGCTGGATGGGTTTAGTATTGAAAAGGAGTGACTGTGTGCGTGTGCGTGTGTGTGTGTGTGTGTGTGTGTGTGTGTGTGTGTGTGTGGTGTGTGTGTGTGTGTGTGTGTGATTGAGAGTGTGTATGTGTGTGTGTGTGAGTGTGTGTGTGTGTGTGAGAGAGTGTGTATGTGTCAGGGGAGTGGGTGGTGGAGGTTACGTGGGCGGAAGGTTATTAGATAGTGTTGTGGGTATTTTAGCTTTCTATTCAACAAGGCCTCAAGGCCTCATCAATATGCAGACTAGAATGCTAGGCCAAAACTCACTAGAGAAGATACACACACACACACACCCACACACACTCTCACAGCGGGTCTGGACTGGGACTGAAAAACGGCCCAGGACTTAAAAACGCAGACCGGCCCACAACTGTGTATTCTTTTTATATATTTAACTTTTTTGCATTATGCCGCGGCCGTTTGACCGTCTACCGACTCTCCCGCAAGCCAGTCCGACTCTGTCTCTCACACACACACACACACACACGCACACGCACACGCACACGCACACGCACACGCACACACACACACACACACACACACATACAAACTTGCATTCACATTCTCTTTGTTTCTCTTTTCCTCACTCTCTCACACACGTCTCATTCTCTCTGCCTCAGTCTAGCAGATATGAGGCTTTGACCCTGTCTTTGAGGACACTCATATCAGGACAGACTCAACAATACAACACAGCACTGTTCACATCCACCCTGGCTGACAGCCAGTTACCACACTTCTGGATACCCGCTACATCAATCACAATGTTTTTGTTT
Source organism: Mallotus villosus (assembly GCA_903064625.1). Lineage (NCBI taxonomy): Eukaryota > Metazoa > Chordata > Actinopteri > Osmeriformes > Salangidae > Mallotus > Mallotus villosus. The sequence continues at coordinate 426,501 of CAEFZP010001163.1, read as the reverse complement.
TTCCCCAGGCCTAGACCAAAACTAGTCCTTAACACTGTCACAGAACCGTCAAGAAATGTCTTCTCTGTTCCACGATCCATCTTTGGTTTCTTCAATAGCCCACGCAACAGCCATGACATGCAGTCAGAGGGATATGATTCCAACCAGCAGAGGAGAGGCAGGCAGGGAGTAACTTATCCGATTTGTCCTCATCTACATGTCATTTATGTGACTCAGGATGTGTCATTCTAACAGTCACCTTAGAGTCCTGAGAGGGTGACCACATGTAGTGGATGAACTGGGTGCCACACACACAAACACACACACTCACACAAGCATTTTCCCTCTTTTTCCCCAACACACACACACACACCTGCACACACACAAAGACAGCGTAAACATCACTCACCCCCAGTTTGCGGCTACGCATGCGGACGTAGCCCTGCTTGACGATGTCGTTGAAGTTGGAGGCCATCTCTGAGGGAGCAGGGACCTGCTGGGGCTCACCAGGACTAGCATCCAACCAGCAGGACTAGCATCCAACCAGCAGGACTAGCATCCAACTACCAGGACTAGCATCCAACCAGCAGGACTAGCATCCAACCAGAAGGACTAGCATCCAACCAGCAGGACTAGCATCCAACCAGCAGGACTAGCATCAAATATTTAATATGAGCACCCAGACCCTCAACCTAGCATTGCTATTGCACCCGCCTTTCTCCCTCCTCTCTTCCTCCTCTCTTCCTCTTCTCCTGCTCCAGTCCTCTCCTCTGTCTGCTGTAGTCCAGCTGGCTTCTTCTCAGACTTGCTCTTCCCAAACTTCAGCCCAATCTCCTCCTCCCTTTGTCGTTCTCCGGACTTGGAGCTTCTTCAAACTGTCTACCTTCTCTTCCTCCTGTCGAGAGAGAGAGAGAGAGAGAGACGAGACAGAGACAAGCAGAGACGTTGAGAGATGGAGAGAGAGACATTGAGAAAGGGGGTGAGAAGGAGAGAGGGAAAAGGGGAAAAAAAGAGGGATATATTATTCATTAAAGTGTCAGTAGAAGAGGAGGTGGTTCGCAGACACGCTTTATTCTCTTGCATTATTGAGCGAGGCAGTAGGCTGGGTCATCATGGCCCCCGTCATGGCTCCTCCAACAGGAACAGGAGGTGTAGGGGACAGTCCACAGGTTGGTTCCAGGCGAGGGGTCAATGTACCGTACAGTGCAGGCACAGTGTGAGGCACAGTGTAAGTTAACATGATTGGCTGCTATGACGTACGCACAATTACTTATTTTGCTGCTGCTCAACAACGAAAACGGAGATTGCCGTTACGAAGTAACGGAAAGTCGCTCGATTCGTTGCTTGTCACAAGATAAGATTTTTTGTCGCTAGCGAAGGTAAACACAGTTTTACACTGCCTCTGTCACTTTCTCTCACGCAAAAATGGACTTGCCTTTTACAGCACTCGTCACGCACAAAGAGATGGATGCAAAAATGCCTACAATTTATATTACTGTTCCTTGTTCAGATTATTCTTGCTCTGCTAATCAGCTCTGCCAACTGCGAAAGAGCCTTCAGTGCCCAAAAGAGAATACAATCAGATGTCCGCAGCAGTCTCACATCCTCACGCCTTTCAGACCTGATGTAAGAGGTACAGTGTGAGGTACAGTGTGAGGTACAGTACGAGGTACAGTATGAGGTACAGTGTGAGGTACAGTAAGAGGTACAGTATGAGGTACAGTATGAGGTACAGTGTGAGGTACAGTATGATGTACAGTATGAGGTACAGTATGAGGTACCGTGTGAGGTACCATGTGAGGTACAGTAAGAGGTACAGTGTGAGGTACAGTGTGAGGTACCATGTAAGGTACAGTGTGAGGTACAGTGTGAGGTACCATGTAAGGTACAGTGTGAGGTACAGTAAGAGGTACAGTGTGAGGTACAGTGTGAGGTACAGTATGAGGTACCGTGTGAGGTACAGTGTGAGGTACAGTGTGAGGTACAGTGTGAGGTACAGTGTGAGGTACAGTAAGAGGTACAGTGTGAGGTACAGTGTGAGGTACAGTATGAGGTACCGTGTGAGGTACAGTGTGAGGTACAGTGTGAGGTACAGTGTGAGGTACAGTGTGAGGTACAGTAAGAGGTACAGTGTGAGGTACAGTGTGAGGTACAGTAAGAGGTACAGTGTGAGGTACAGTGTGAGGTACAGTGTGAGGTACAGTAAGAGGTACAGTGTGAGGTACAGTGTGAGGTACAGTGTGAGGTACAGTGTGAGGTACAGTAAGAGGTACAGTGTGAGGTACAGTGTGAGTACTGTAGTTGTGAAGCTTAGCGCAAGTTCAGTCAGGCAAGACTGATCCCTGCACTCGGGCATACACGATAATGTTTCACTACTTACTCCCCCCCGCTAAGAACGCTCTCTACTTTCCCTCTTTCCTATGCCGGGCTTTCGGTTTCAGTATCGATTAGCGCTCTCGTCTATCAATTAGTTTAAGTCAAATCTTCCTCGTAGCTGTCAGCCTATCACAATGATGCCGTGCCTTTAAATACGATTCTCTCCCTGTTTCGTTTGTCCATGCTATCAAAGTGTGCGACGCTCCACCTCCCCGTCGCCACCCAGTGCCTTTGTTCTTTGTTCTTCGGCTCCTCTGGCTGGGTCGTCGCCTGTCACCACGGCCACCAGTGTCTGGACTCCGTGGGGAATTCTTCTTCGGATGTTGGGCAGGCGCCCTTTGATCTATAATTCCCCATGGGGTCTAAGCTCCAAACACTTATTTATCATTTATCATTTCTGTAAACAAACATCACTTACTCATCCCAGTATGATGGCTTGTTGTTTTTGCTGATGTCAGGGAGATAGTTTAAGCACTGGGAATAAATGGTTTGAATGTACCGCGTGTGTGTGTGTTTGTAAGTGTGTGTGTGTGTGTTTGTAAGTGTGTGTGTGTGTGATGCCAGGGTATCCCATGGTCTGATGACATCATGGTGGGTGCTGCGTGGTGCCCATTTCCCAGAGGGCCCGGCGGTAAATCTCCCTGACAACGGCAGAACAGAGACATTAAACTTTAATAAGGATCTCATTAACCAGGACAGAGCCAGGGTAATTGCTGCTGGCACTGTTAGTTTAGACAAGTGGATCAAACACACATACACATACATGCACACGCCGAGACAGTCAAACATACAAACACACACGGCGGCCACACTCACACACGTAGCCACACACACATATATGAAAAGGAATCTCTTACACCTTTTCTCTACATGGGCCAATCCTCTCCCATCCACCCGGCTGCCCATAGTAATGATACAGACCTCATCCACTCACCGCTCTCATGAACTGCACTGGACTGGGACGGCTTTATGAAAGCACACACTGCTTGGCTCATTAAGCCTGCCTGCCCTACTGAAAGCTGATTAGATCCTATAAAAGCCATTCAGATGAGACAAAGAAAGCAGTATTGACATTAAAGATCTGTCTAGTACACTCAATAGAGCAGAACCTCCTGCCGTTTATCTGAGAGGGGGTTGAGAGGTGTCTGGAACCGAGAACAATGCACACTTAACAAGCTACATCAAATAACTACAATGGCTCCAGTACCACGGACCTGAAGGAGGAATACAAACGGAGACAAAACTTTATGGAGGTCCTCTGTTCGGACGGTAGGGAGTGTAACGAAGAATAGGGAGGCAGATCGATGCACAGCACGGAACAAACACACATATGCAAACACACGCGCGTAGGTACACACGCACATCACACACTCACGCAGGCACACACACACACACACAAACGAGCAGCTTGTCAGAACCAGATGTGAATAACAACAAGGGCCAAGTATTGATTTTGATGCTTGCTTGATTGATTGGTTCTGCACCTACAGCTACAAAACACACACACGCACACAAAACACACACACCGACATATACATGCACGCAAACTTGGATGAAATGTGCTAATTTAGTTACAAAATCAATAGATATCAGCAGCTTTCTGACAGTGATGGGCAGATCTAGCCTGAAGGTTGTCTGTCTATCTGGGCTGGACACATTTACATGTACATACTGTATCCACAGGCGAGAACACACTGCTGGAGAACAGACGGACAACAGAAGGGCCTGTGTTTTCCAGACAGGCATGGTAAACGACTACTTTCACAGAGGTCTTAAGGGTAATGTAGTCTCTTTGGAAGCCTTCTGTTGGTTGATTGGTTACTAAAACGTATCTGGGAACAACATCCTCTGGTAACAACGCTGATCTTCTCTCACACCTCCTGTGGCTGCACTGCATCCAGAGAGAGACAGAATCTATGCCATGTGAAGACAGAACCAAGCGGAACAACCAGAGAGGAAACACGGGTGAAACACAATAAATAAGGATCATGTTACATCATGTGAGAGAGAGAGAGAGAGAGAGAGAGAGAGAGAGAGAGAGAGAGAGGAGAGAGAGAGAGAGAGAGAGAGAGATGAGAGAGAGAGAGAGAGAGAGAGAGAGAGAGAGAGAGAGAGAGTAAAGTTGATTGTCAGTGTCAGGTCAATTTCATGAACCACTTCTCCTCTTCTTTATTCCCGGGGCGAGATTGGAGAGGGGGACAGGAAGGAGCATCGATCAGCTGCACAGGACAGCGTGTAGATGGAATAACTGTGTGTGTGTGTGTGTGTGTGTGTTAATATCTTCAGACAGTTGTATACGTTTAAGCGGTCAGTGACATTTGACAGAGTTGGTTTCTGATGTTCAACACTGTCAGCTTGAAGAAAGCCTCCATGGCGACGGAACACAAGGATAACACCTCCAATGTTCTGGGTCTGGTCTGACAGCCTTCCCCCAATAGGGGCTGCATCCTGGGCTGCCCTCCTCTCCATGGACCCCCTCTCTGGAGCTGTGCATGCTGGGCTGCCCTCCTCTCCATGGACCCCCTCTCTGGAGCTGTGCATGCTGGGCTGCCCTCCTCTCCATAGACCCCCTCTCTGGAGCTGTGCATGCTGGGCTGCCCTCCTCTCCATAGACCCCCTCTCTGGAGCTGTGCATGCTGGGCTGCCCTCCTCTCCATGGACCCCCTCTCTAGAGCTGTGCATGCTGGGCTGCCCTCCTCTCCATGGACCCCCTCTCTGGAGCTGTGCATGCTGGGCTGTCCTCCTCTCCATGGACCCCCTCTCTGGAGCTGTGCATGCTGGGCTGCCCTCCTCTCCATGGACCCCCTCTCTGGAGCTGTGCATGCTGGGCTGCCCTCCTCTCCATGGACCCCCTCTCTGGCAGCTGTCTGCCACTCATGTGGGCACCAAAGCAGCTGGTACACAAGATGGCAGACAAGGTGCCAGCCAAAAAACATACCCATGAATGTACTATCCAGCCAGAGGAAAATAAAGGGATGTGCATGTGTGTTTGTGTGTGTGTGTGTTTGTGTGTGTGCGTATGTGTGTGTGCATGTGCATTCAGTATGGGTCACACAATACGACCCCGGACAAAAGCTGACCACCAAAATTACGGACCAGCAGCTGCACTAATTAAGTTCAGCCAATCACGGATCATTAACGTTATTGATCCCCCCCCTGCCCCCATTCAGGATTTGATTGGTTGCTCTGAGATCAATCCCACCACTCTATCTGGGATTGACCGCAGCCCAGTGCAGAACCTTGCAGTTACAACAACCAATATGCAAACACTGCAGGTCATTGGACGATTCAAAGACCAATAACAGTCAACAGTCTGCCACACTGAGCCAATCAGAGGAAGCCGTTGAATGGGCAAATCGATAAAGCATATGTGTGTCCGAGTGGAGTTTTAATGCTCCACTGTGATATTGACAACCAATCAAGAGCTGGCTCATCCAGTCACTCCTGCTGCTCATTGGACAGGATCATAAACGGACATTTTTACTACTGCCTCTAATACTTAGCTCTGCTGGGAACCCTACCCGAAAATAACTCTGCCTTTACTATCGTAGAGGGGTTAGACACATGGAGCGAGAGGCCAGTCACCACCCCTATGGAGGAGAGGAGAAGAAAGGAGAGAGGGAATCGAAAAGAAGAAGAAAGAAAGGATCAAGTCTTTCAGTCAGGAGTGGTCAGGGAATAAGCCTGACAGACGAACGGAACATCTCCAAGGAGAGGAGGAGAGATAGAGGAGGAGAGATAGAGGAGGGAGGCAGGGAGATAAAGAGAGAGGGGAAGAGATAAAGGAGGGAGAAGGAGGAAGGGAGGGAGACAGAGAGGGGGGAGAGATAGGGAGTGGTGGAGAAAGAGAGGGAGAGAGAAATAAGAGACGCGGGGGAATGATGTTATTCTGCAAAGAGACGTCATCCAGTTGTACGTTTCTATAGTCAAGTAAATAGTACAATGGCACACACACAAACATACACACACACACACACACACACAGACACACACACACACAAAGTCCTTCTGTCTCCACTGTCAGCACAGACAGAATTAGCCTGAAATCTTCTGCTGACCTTGACACACTGATAGAACCATAGAACTGAGGGAGAGAGGTGGAGAGAGAAGGACAGAGACAAGGAGACAAGAGTGGAGGAGAAAAGAAAAAGAGAAATTGGAGGTGAAATCAAGCAGAGCAGAGAGGAGGGAGGCCCAGCTGGTCGTCTGATTGGTCGATTGAATAAGCCATTTGTCGGTCTACCGCTGATGATGCAAGTATGCCACTCTGCAACCGCTATAGACAGTGTGTGTGTGTGTGTGTGTAGTGTGCAATGTGTGTGTCTGTCGGGGTCTGTGTGTGTACGTATGCCTGTGCGTATGTGTGTGTGTGCCTGGCCATGTGTGCCTGCCAGTGTGTGTGTGTGTATCTGTGTGTCTGTGTGTGTAAGGGTATATTACTGTGAGATAATGGAGGGTCACCTCAAAGATCTCTCTCCAGTGTTCAGCTCCTCAAAGCCAATTTCACACCCAGGCCAGAGCATTGTAGCCTGTCTGCCATGAGGGGTGTGGGTGTCTGCCCTTCACCTCAACCCCTCAATCCCCCCCCCCTCCCTCTGACTCATAACCCCCCACCCGCCAACACACCCTCTTAATCCAGCTACCACCCCTGCTACCACACCAATCAGACCCCTAATCCTAATAGCTCTAATCCTGGTATCATATCCCATTACACAAAGTATCATCTGCTTGGACACACACACACACACACACACACCCACACACACACACACTCACATCCATACACACGCACACAAAGGCTCTCAAACGCAGGAATTCACAGACAAAGACACACGCACAAAGGTATTCACACACATGCAGTACTATACACACGCACACAAACAGATATTCATGAACTGCTTCTCGTCAACAGATAGTGGTATAGACATGGTCTCATAAGGAGGCATGTGACGCCTGTGTTGGTGTCACTTTGTTAATTCTCCCTGGGCGGCAGAGGGATGGGGTGAACTGACAAACAATGCTGGGGTCAACTTCAATGAATACAACTCAGACACAGCCACGGGTGAGATCACATCCAACAGCATCACTACCCTGCCTCACCCGCCTCACCCTGCCAAACCCACCACACCCTGCCTTACCCTGCCTCACCCCCTCACCCGCCTCACCCTGCCAAACCCACCACACCCTGCCTTACCCTGCCTCACCCGCCTCACCCTGCCAAACCCCAAACCCACCACACCCTGCCTTACCCTGCCTCACCCGCCTCACCCTGCCAAAACCCGCTAAACCCACCACACCCTGCCTTACCCTGCCTCACCCGCCTCACCCTGCCAAACCCACCACACCCTGCCTTACCCTGCCTCACCCTGCCTCACCCTGCCAAACCCACCACACCCTGCCTTACCCTGCCTTACCCTGCCTCACCCTTGTCATGTCGCATAGAGGAACTGACTGGTGGAAGACCCCGAGGAGATGAAACGAACAGGGATAGAAGAGGATAGATAGAGAGAATGATTCACTTTGAGTTTTTTTGTGTTTTGGATAAAAGTCTTAATGTATTCCTCTGGCGGTCCAGTGAGAGGGCAGATCCTCAACCTCTCCACTCTTCATCCTCTCCACTGGAGAGACTGGGAGGAGGAGAGGGGAGGAAGGGGGGGAGGAGAGGGTGTGGGGGTGGGGGAAGGAAGGGGGGGCAGAGGCTCTTCTGCCTGTCAGATACAGCCCCCTATGCACGCGAGCTTGCAGACACACACACGTAGATATCCTCCTGAAGGTAACACTGCTGAACGAGGACAGACGCGACAAACTGTCTGCTCACGTCTACTTTCTGTCACAGATAACACAGGGATATACACACACACACACACACAGACACTAGACACACACACACACACAGGGATAAACACACACACACAGACACTAGACACACACACACACACACAGACACTAGACACACACACAGGGATAAACACACAGACACTAGACACACACACACACAGACACTAGACACACACACACACACGACACACACACACAGACACTAGACACACACAGACACTAGACACACACACACGTCCTTCAGCACCCTGTTCATAGATAGACAAGACACTGTCTGCAGACCAGCACTATCAGATAATGGCCTGTTGCAAGCACACACATGCACAAACACACACACACACACACACACACAAACAGTTAAAACACATTATTTAGCAGAGGTAGAAATGACAAAAACTCATTTATCAGACTTATTCAAAGGCACTCACAAATGGTGGATATAGGAAGTGCAGGAGATAGGAAAGGAGCAGAAGTGCGTGATTTAAACAGTATGCCACTGGTTAGTGGGAAGGACGCTCTGTATTTTCACCACAGTTGCAAATCTCAACTATCCTAATGCATAATGGTATACCTACTGAACTACACAGAAACACACATCGGAGACACTGAGTAAATTATGGTTCTTGGCCATGACAGAGACAGGGTCAGCTACTGAGTTGATAACCATCATTAATACTGTCAGGGAAAGTAGACACACAGCCACACACACACACACATGGACACACACACACACACACACACACACACACATGGACACACATGGACATACACAGGCACAAGGACACACACCCAGATAGCCATCTCTGACCCAGTCTGTGAAAACAGAACACTCCTCACGTCGTGACCAGGCAGAGCGCTTCAGGGCTGGAGGTGTGTGGCCTCCTTGTGTGTCTACAAGCTGACAGGTCACACTCAAGTCCTTCACTACAAACTGGAACCTTCAGACCTTCACCTTTTTCAAACCGGACCACGTTTACCCTCTGCGCTGCGCTGACGGACATTCTGATATCTCAATGTTCCAATAGACATAAGCCAGTCTCTATAAACCGTCATAGTAAAATGTACTAGTTTGTGAGAGGGTTTATTCAGAGGTTGTTTAGCCTGGAGCTGACGAGAGCCAACAGCTCTCAGGGGAGAGACCAGTCACTCTGTTATCCCTTCTCCCACAAATCTCTCTTCTTTCTCTATACTTTCCATTTATCCTTTTCTCTCTCACTTTCCTCTCTACACGACCTCTCTCTCTCTTTCTCCTTTATTGAAGTGAAAACACATTTAGCCGCTAAAAGCTAACTGCTTCTTGCTAACACCTACTGGCTTAATGCATTCCCAAGTGTGTGTGTGTGTGTGTGCGTCTGTGCATGTGTGTGCTCGTGCATGTGTGTGTGTGTACAGTATATTGTGATCCTCAGTGTATCATTGTCTCACCCTTGGATGTGACAGTCATAATTGCCTGTCTGACACAATGTTTGTTATCTAACACAATGCAGCACATGTTGGTCCGGGGCAAGGCTAGGTCTTGTGCACCCAAACGCACACACACACACACACACACAGACACACACACACACACACACACACACACACACACACAGACACACACTAGCTCCTACTCTCTACACTAGAGCAGAGCCAGGCTGCACCACAGTAGACGTCGCTGGCATGTTTTATTCACCCTGAGCCCGCAGGCACACTGAGCAGCTCAGTCATCTTCCACGCACGTCTACTTTTCAACTCTCTTCTTTCATTTCCTCCCATCGCCCCTCCTGGCTGCATGGCTGCATGCTATCTGGGGAGGATAAATGGCGAGGTTTGTGCTGGGTGTTTTTGGTAATTGCCTCTGCGCAGAGAGGAGTTCTAACAAAGTGGTAGGCAGGCCCTAACTCCCCCGGTCTCCATAACAACGCTCCCGTGAATACACATCAAAGACAAACAGCTGCCAGCTACAGACTAGGGGAGAAAATCACAGCGTGTGTGTGTGTGTGTGGTGTGTGTGCATGCGGGTGTGTGTGTGTGCACGTGTGCTTGTGTGTATGTTCTTGTGTGAGTTTGTTGGCGCGCATGGGTGCGCGTGCATCTTCTGGTCTGTGTGTGCATGTGCATGGTGGTGTGTGCATGAGTGTGTGTGTGTGTGTGTGTGTGTGTGTGTGTACTGCATGGAATAAATGCCTATGAGATGTATCATAAGTGTATCATATTTTAGTGGGACAGGAATAAGCCCAGAACCACACCAGGCCAAGGAGCCATCACACCAGGAACATATCTATCCCCCAATATCTATTTATGTACCTTCTATTACTTTACATAAGGGGTGCTACACACTGTCAGAAAAGTGAAGAATGTAACCTGTAGAAGAATCATACTGTGTTCAGCATTCTGTGTGTGCAAAGAGAGGCCAACCCCCAAAGAGAGGCAAACCCCCAAAGAGAGGCAAACCCCCAAAGAGAGGCCAACCCCCAAAGAGAGGCTAACCCCCACATGTGAACTCTGGGGGATAAAAGGGTTACATTCTGAACTTTTCTGACACACACCTACAGTACGTTACAGTCCAGTATAGTCCAGACCTAGAGATACTACAGCAGGCAGGAAGTGGCTAGAGGGTACAGGACGGTACAGATATCCTGACCAGTCTCAGACCACACTTCCTGGACAACACTGTGTTGTCTCCACTTGTCTGATGTGGTGATGAGGATACATCATGTGACCTGTGGTCTGGTGTGGAGGACAACAAGGATTTCCTAAGTGCTCGTGTTAATCACAATCAGTAGATCAACTGTTGCATTATAAATTGGTTATGTATTCAATGCTATTAATCATTCATATGAAGGGTTCTCAGTGTGCTAGTCTAATTCTCCACCTGCCTATAATTACAAACATCTATTGGCCAGGTGTTATCTTTGATTGTGGCTCTTCACTATAAACACCGTCTTCTTACTTTCATGCCTCAGAAAGACTTTGCCAGTATCATTGTGTGTCTGACCTGGACATGTTTATGTAGATGTGTTTGTTACTCTTGTAACTCTCAATCAGCTGGTTGTCTAAAACGTATAAACCTAGAACCTAAACTGATGGTCACACTGGTCTGGTGGAGACGGACAAAACTTTCTTCCAGATTCTCCACATGCAGATCATTTGTAGTCCAACTGTAGTCTAGACACCTGGACACACCACTTCCAATGGGGAAGAGCATAACTCTCTCACACACACACACACACATTCACTCACACAGACGCACACACACAGACTCTCACACTCCCACACACAGACAGACACAAACACATGTGGTGGCATTTCCACATACACAGGGAGACAGGCCGACATGCACACACACATCCTGAGAGACAGAGAGGAGGGCAGGAAATGTAATGAGGCCAGATTAACATCAGAACACTAGATTCTAATCCGAGAACACATATGCCTCAACACATCAACACACACACACACACACAGCCAGACCACAACCAGTAGAACAGGAAGAATAAACATGGAGATATAGTGAGACCAAAGCAGCGGATATCTCCTGCTCACCTCAACCACCCCTCTCCTCTCCAGCCTCACCCCTCTCCTCTACTGCCTCACCCCTCTCCTCCTCACCCCTGCCTCACCCCTGTCCTCTACTACCTCACCCCTCTCCATCTCCTGCCTCACCCCTCCCTCTACTGCCTCACCCCTCTCCTCTACTGCCTCACCCCTCTCCTCTCCTGCCTCACCCCTCTCCTCTACTGCCTCACCCCTCTCCTCTACTGCCTCACCCCTCTCCTCTACTGCCTCAGCCCTCTCCTCTACTGCCTCACCCCTCTCCTGCCTCACCCCTCTCCTCTAATCTCCTGCCTCACCCCTCTCCTCTAATCTCCTGCCTCACCCCTCTCCTCTCCTGCCTCACTCCTCTCCTCTCCTGCCTCACCCCTCTCCTCTCCTGCCTCACCCCTCTCCTCTACTGCCTCACCCCTCTCCTCTCCTGCCTCACCCCTCTCCTCTACTGCCTCACCCCTCTCCTCTACTGCCTCACCCCTCTCCTGCCTCACCCCTCTCCTCTCCTGCCTCACCCCTCTCCTCTACTGCCTCACCCCTCTCCTCTACTGCCTCACCCCTCTCCTCTCCTGCCTCACCCCTCTCCTCTAATCTCCTGCCTCACCCCTCTCCTCTAATCTCCTGCCTCACCCCTCTCCTGCCTCACCCCTCTCCTCTAATCTCCTGCCTCACCCCTCTCCTCTAATCTCCTGCCTCACCCCTCTCCTGCCTCACCCCTCTCCTCTAATCTCCTGCCTCACCCCTCTCCTCTAATCTCCTGCCTCACCCCTCTCCTCTACTGCCTCACCCTCTCCTCTACTGCCTCACCCCTCTCCTGCTCACCCCTCTCCTCTCCTGCCTCACTCCTCTCCTCTCCTGCCTCACCCCTCTCCTCTCCTGCCTCACCCCTCTCCTCTCCTGCCTCATCCCTCTCCTGCCTCACCCCTCTCCTGCCTCTCAGATGACCTCAGGATGAACCATATGGAGGCTGGGAACTTCACATCACAGCTCACAGCATACCCACCACCCATCCATAGACAGTAAGACTAGAAATGTGCAAATGACGCAGCAAAACATGCAATCATACAGCACACACACACACACAATTACATGGGACCTTGGGCTACACTGGCGGTCTCTTTGGAGACAGACTGTAGTTAAGTACACACAGAGGGGGTACTTAGAGTCGGTGACAGACAGACAGGCGACGGGACCTCAGGTGAAGCAGAGAGCACAAGACACACCAGAGAACAGAGAAGCAGGAGAAACACCATGGATACAAGGGACCGTACGCTTCTACATTTAATTGCTGAATGGACAGGTGGACAGGCAGGTTCTGGTCAGACACTAGACTGGGCTGCGTTTCCCGATAACGATGGATCGTAGCAACGATGAAAAAATGAAACCATCGATATATCTTACGTGCGTTTCCCAAACATGCTCGTAAGGAGTAGTCTAATCTATGCGCTTTTAAGAGCTACGAATTTTCAAGAGACACTTTAGCCCCGATGTCTTTGGGAACCGCCCCGTAAAACTAAGAATCGTCCTATGATAGATTCTACGATCAATTTAGGCTTACGACGCTTTCGGGAAACGCACCCCAGGCTGGCCCTGGTCAGGTAGACAGGCTGGTTCTGGTCAGGTAGACAGGCTGGTCCTGGTCAGATACTAGACAGGCTGGTTCTAGTCAGGTACTAGACAGGCTGGTTCTAGTCAGGTACTAGACAGGCTGTTCAGAGAGGTCTGGAGAGTTTGTCTGGACCATCCATCATCCCGGGGAAGGCAGTCACACAGGGTCGGACTGAGATGGAGGGAGGAACCGGAGGAACCGGAGGGAAGGGAGGCGAGGTCTCAATGAAATAGAGGAGGGTGAAGGGAGGGGGGAAGGAGAAAGGGAGGAGGGGGGGGGGACTTGTGTGTGAGTTCAGTCTCCGTGACCCAGTATCAGACCAGGTACTCCATCAGACTGGCATAACAGGATTCCCTGATGCACACACACACACACACACACACACATACAGACACACAGATACACACATACAGACACACAGATACACACATACAGACACACAGATACACACATACAGACACACAGATACACACATACGACACACAGATACACACATCAACTCTGACAGTCTGGCTCAGCCCCATCCATCAGACCAGACAGCAATCCCATTGACACACACACACACACACACAATGTAATGACACACGTGTGTGCCACTACACTGGTGTTGGAGGGTGAGTGTCTGTGGGCCAGAGAGAAGAATGGCACAGTGGACCTGGGGTGTCTCTGGTATCACAGCAAATCAATGAGGCCCAGGCCATGAAACTGACCCAGGGGGAGGTGGGAGGAGGAGGGGAGGAGGAGGAGGGGAAGAGTAAGAGGAAGAAGATGAGGAGCGGAAAGGAGGAGGGCAGGGGGTCAACAAGTTGGGGGAGGAGGGGAGGATGGGAGCAGGGGTGGGAGAGGGAGAGAGGGAGCAGAGAGGAGGGGGGTGGTAGTGGTAGTGGAGAGAATGAGGGGAGAATAGAGGGGTGAGAAGAGAAGGGGAGGCAGAGGGCCTTCACCCAGGGCTGCTCTGGGTGAAGGGAAAATATGAAGGATAAGCTCCCACTGCCAAGCCTGACCACACCGTTGCAGACGCAGAGAAGAAGAGAAGAAGAGAGAGGGAGAAACATAAACGAGGGCGTGTGAGACCCAGAGAGGGAGAGAGAGAGGGAGAGAGAGTTGGGGAGGGAGAGATACTGTTAGTCTGAAAGAGATGAGGGGGGAAAAGGAGAGCGGGTGAGAAATGGAAAGAAAGATGTAAAGTAGAGAAAGGGAGGGACTGTGGTAGACGGGGAGAGAGGACGGCTCTGGATAAGCTCCGTCCAGTCTGGAGTCTGTTCTATCTGTAGACTAGGAGACAGACAGAGATAGAGAGGGAGGGAGGCTATGAGGCCAGGAGGGAGACAGAGAGTGGTAGAAACGGGTGGGTTGTTTGGAGCTAGAAGGCTAGGACAGAGGGAGACAGAGGGAGGGACAGAGAGAAGGAGACAGAGGGAGATCGAGGGAGGGACAGAGAGAAGGAGACAGAGGGAGATCGAGGGAGGGACAGAGAGAAGGAGACAGAGGGAGATCGAGGGAGGGACAGAGAGAAGGAGACAGAGGGAGATCGAGGGAGGGACAAAGAGAGAAGGAGACAGAGGAAGATCGAGGGAGGGACAGAGAGAGAAGGAGACAGAGGGAGATCGAGCGAGGGACAGAGAGAAGGAGATCGAGGGAGGGACAGAGAGAAGGAGACAGGGAGGAAGGCTGAGGCCACTCTGTCATTACTGATGTGGAATGCTACTGCAGACAGCCCCTGGTGCTAATTACAGACCATCTTTCTCTCTCTCCTTCTCTTTCTCTCAGTGTCTCTTTGTCTCTCTGTCTTCATCTTTCTCTCTCACTGCCTCTGTCTCTGTCCCCTCTGTTTCTCTCTGTCTCTCCGTCAATTTCTGCCTCTCTATCTTCCTCTCTTTCTGCCTCTCTCCCTCTCTCTCTGTTTCTCCCTCTCTCTCACTCTCTGCCCGCAGAAGGCAGAACCAGCCAACCAGAACCAGACTATTCCCACAATGCCATGCTCCAAGCTCCAGTCCCTAGATACAGTGCACAGTACACACACACACACACACAAACATACACACACAAACACCCAAACAGACACACACAGAGACACACACACAAATGCACACAACCACACTCAACAACAAGCATGCACACATACACACCAGTGTCAGGTCAAATAGGGCTGATCATGCTCACAAACATGATTGAAATATGAGTGTTCTATCTATTGCACTGTATGATGTGTGTGTGTGTGTGTGTGTGTGTGTGTGTGTGTGTGTGTGTGTGTGTGTGTGTGTGTGTGTGGTGTGTGTGTGTGTGTGTGTGTGTGTGTGTGTGTGTGTGTGTGCGTGTGTGTGTGTGTGTGTGTGTGTGTGTGTGTGTGTGTGCGTGTGTGTGTGTATGTGCAAGTACCTCTAACATGCAATAGTGAGTGTAGGGGGAAGCATTAGGGTGTGTGCGATCCCACACACACACACATATACACAAATACATACACACACGCATACATGCCTAGCTAAAAACCTGCTGCTTTGCATAGACAACTTGCAACCCACATAGAAGAAGAGAAGAGAAGAGAAGAGAAGAGAAGGGAAGAGAAGAGAAGAGAAGAGAGAGAAGAGAGAGAAGAGAAGAGAAGAGAAGGGAAGAGAAGAGAAGAGAAGAGAAGAGAACAGGTGTCCGCCCTCATCTTCTCTATCTCTCTCTCCATGTTGAGTGTGATCAGTTCATGCAGAGCCGGGGTCACCCACACTAGAGCATCAGAACACAAATATCACCCCTCTCTCCACTCAACCCCGTACCTGACACAAGAACACACACTAGCACACACACTCATGCAAATAATAAATGTAGTGTTGTGCCCATCATGTCTGTATGTTGAGCCATGACACCTAGACAGTACCCAGTGGCACTTCACCTGTCACACACTGACACTGGGCTGTCTACTGTACAGCTAACATCTGTTTGTGTGTGTGTGCGAGAGTGTGAGAGAGAGAGAGAGAGAGAGAGAGAGAGAGAGAGAGAGAGAGTGTGTGTGTGTGTGTGTGTGTGTGTGTGCGCGCGCGCGTGCGTGTGGTGTGTGTGTGTGTGTGTGTGTTTGTGTGTGTGAAATACAGGATACACGATACACGCTTTCGCCTAATAATCTCCAGCAGCCTCGTTTGAATTAACGGCCAATCGGTTAATGAGGTCTCAGCTATGATTCTAATCGTAAAGCGGTTTTAAAACCAACATTGCTAACTGGACAAAAAACTATCTCCCCGCGTCCATCCGTCTCCTCGACGAGATTTGTCAGCTGCGGAGCCGACTTATCAAACTCATTCATTACCCGCTTTAGAGACGTCGTTTATGGCCAGGGAGATAAGAAATGACGCCGTTTCATTAGCTGGGCGAAACACCCGTTTATCAGAGGGAAAATAGCCTACAACAAAGGCGCTATATTGCATTTTAATTAATGATGCCTGGTAGGAGAGTTTTACAAATGTGCAATTTCATGTCATTCACATGGAATCAAGGCTATCCACGGACACGGACAGTGTAATAATGTGGAATATGTTGTTGCCGTTTGAAAGGATATTAGATGTAGGCTAGACCTAATTAAAGCTATCATATCAAATACACATTTGGCAATAGGTTTCCAATGACAGTTCCAACTGAAATAATACTTTCAGTACAGTTTTGTTTCTCTTTTTTTTAGGCTTGTTTAGGGAAGTGGCTTTATATTCTCAAACTCTTCTGTTCAACCTGTGAACTGTTCAGACTGAATCTACACTCTCATACTGGCTCGTAAGGGCTATGTAAACCCCCGAGCAAGATCAAGTTGTTACGAGGCTCCACGAAACCTTATCAATCTACAACCAAGTTTAAATATGCAGCCTACTTTGAGTAGGCTATAATAAAGTTTGGTGTAAAAATGTTCTGTCTTGTTGCTCGCTATTTCAGCTGATCTGTCCTTTTACAGGACCATTGGTTTAAATAATCAAATTATAACCATAATATAGATTAGCCCACATCGTATTCTTAAAACACATGCACCAGAGAAAAATACAACTTTCGTAGGTGTCTAATCATCTTTCAGTAGCAGCCCGTTCATTGATATTACACCATCAAAACATTTACCTGGATGACGAGCGACCGAAGGGGCGCGGTGAGGACGGTCGCTGAAAACGGGCTCCTAGACTCCTCTCATATAATTGTTGCTGCGTTTCCGACCTTCGGCTTGGATGTGAAACAGGATAAACTAATGTGGTATCTCACGCTCTTGTAACTAAATACTGTATGAACTAACTGATGGTAATTCCATGGATCGCCGGTTTGTGCCGTTAGAGATGTGAGGTTTATCTTTGCAGTGACTGCGCAGCTGCTGTCCGTTCCCAACTGAAGGCTGGCGGCGCTCTCTGTCTCGTGCAGTCCGACTGGCGCTACTGTGCTTGAGGCCGCCCAGACAGAGCGGTGCTGGAAACAAAACAGACACAGCCAGCCACGTTACAGCGGCCCCCTCCCTCTACCGTAAAACTCCTAAGAGATTTAGAATCAACGATAATGCTCATTTAAAGGGCAGAATCATTCTTACCCCATCGGCATTGCACTATGACCTGTTACCAGAAATACCCGATTATTTAACTGATTTGAGAAATGAACATAGGGCTTGCGAAGTAACCATTCGTACTCAAAACCACAAGTCAAACATTGGTGGGTCAGTCTATTATATAGTCTCATTATTCATCCATGTTAAATATTAAAGCCCATCTCTCTCCTCACTGTAGCCCCGTAACCCTATTGAGGGTTTGAAAGGGGTCACCTACAGGACTCTGGGGAGGGGCAGAGGGGGTTAGTAAATGAGTAACTTTGCCAGGGATGATGGATGGTTTCGGGAAGAGCAAACTGGCCCATGTTACTGTAACTGCTGATAGGGTAGTTCTGTGGTGATGCTTCACTGCATTACCTTGGCGACATCCTGCTCATCATCACTCAGGATGAAGGATTATACCCAATCAGGTGATGGTGATCCTTCTCCTGCCCAATCAGGTGAAACTATGAGCAGACGTGCAGAATGGTGACTGAATTCTGACAGGTTATTTTAAATATGTTAAGTATGTGTTATTTGTTCTATGAATTAATTTGTCCAAGGACACTTATTCAGTCAGATAACCCTCCAAAATACAAAACACAGACAGACAGGCAGGCAGGCAGCAGAAAGGCTCACAAACCAACCAACAGACAGACATGCAAGCACCCAGGCAGGCAGACGAATAGACAGGCTGACAGATAGCTATAGTAGACGGCTAGTATACGGCTTGACATACAGACAGACAGACAGACAGACAGACAGACAGACAGACAGACAGACAGACAGACAGACAGGAAGACAGGTAGACAGGTAAACAGTCAGACAGTCAGTCAGACAGTCAGACAGACAGACAGGGAGCCAGACAGACAGGTAGACAGACAGAAAGGTAGACAGACAGAGATGACAGAGATCCACCTTCATTCCAGAGATGACCAGACAGATAGATCCAGATGATAGCTCTTCTTCAGTCAGTGTAAACATGGGCCTCAGTTAAACACACAGGGAACAGGGAAGCCACACGAGGGGGAGGGGCTAGATAGCCCAGGTGTTTGTTCATGCTGTCCTACCGTTCCCCTTCTGTTGGTTTGACCCTACAACACAGACAGAGATGTGAAGCACCAGGGGTAACCCATGACGTGAGGCCCAGGTCAACTAAACCAAATGTGTACCGGTATGTTGTCGAAACACATTGTCGATCCCAACATGGTGTCAACCTGCTTCCATTTTGGAGTGTGTACTGTGCGTGCATGTGCGGGTGAGTGCCCGTGTGTGTGTGCGAATGTGTGTGTGTGCACAAGTGCGTACGTGTATGTGCGTGCGTGTGCGTGCGTGAGTGTGTGCGTGTAGTGGGACAGGATAGTGATGACACAGTGGAAAGTCCTGGCAGTGGAGACGCAGGAAGTGATGCGCATCGGAGTCTCACGAGCTCAGAGAGGAAACAGGGCTCATGCTCGCTCGCTCACACACACACACACACACACATTGTGACATTCACTACCTCTGCTGAACTGAGTGCGTCCTCTATAGATTCATGGCGAGGGGAGAGGGGGGGTGGGTTTAGAGAATCATCTGTCAGAGAGAGAGAGAGAGAGAATGAGAGAGAGAGAGGAGAGAGAGAGAGAGAGAGAGATCAGGAGTAGAGGGAGATATAGAGAGCTGAGATAGAGGACGATAGAGATCGCTAGCGATCTCTCGCTCGAGCGCTCTCTAGGCGATAGCTAGTCTCTGAGAGAGAGCGAGAGAGAGCTAGGCTGGTGCCGCAGATATGATAAGCTACAGTGATAACACAGACAGAGGAGATGGCGGTGGACAGAACACAGACGCCAGGACAGGCACTGACAGGCCCTCACACACACACACACACCACACACACACACACACACAAACACACCACGCACACTTACACACATCAACAAAACAATCACTAACAGGCACGCCCTGTTCAAATACTTAAAAATCGATGTCCTCTACACACCCACACATAAACACTAGCATATGTACACCAAACATTTCTCTATATTATATAAAACATGAGTCATAAAAGCTACTGCATGAAATCTCGACCTGTGTCAAGTAGCAGGGAAGACTTAGTGTCTCCTTTGGACAGTCTATCTTTATCTGTCCTGCCCTTAGCCTAGCTCAGTACTCACCCACAGCTGGCTCCATGGTGTGTGTGTGTGTGTGTGTGTGTGAGTGTGGCGTGTTTGTGTGAGTGTGTGTGTCGAGAGAAACTGCTGGTGATTCTTTCATCTGTATTAGCAACAGCTACTTCCCCCCCGGGGCTAAGCGTGCATGTTTCACACTGTAACCTTTACAGAATAGCTCAAGAGGAACACATGCATTACACACACACACACACACACACACACACACACACACTCACACACTCACACACTTACACACCTTAATTAAGTGCAGAGGACAAACAGTGTTTGAGCCCAGTAGCACAGCAGCAGTGGAGCCATCCAATGTGGTACGTTCGTAACTGGTGGTAATGGAGGCCATATGGCACTGTTAGAGAGATGAGGGAGGCTGGGTAGAGAGGGGGGGGTGTAGGGAGGAGGGGGAGGGAGGGGAGGATGGGGATGAGAGGGGGGTGGGAGATGAGAAAGGGAAAGAAAAAGAGAAAGGCAGAGACAGAGATGGAGAGAGACAGAGAGGCAGAGTAAGAAATGGGGGTGAAGAATGGGCAGGGGAGAGGAGGGGCAGAAGGGAAATAAGACTGTCTCCTTCACATTTCACCCACCGCTGCATGATCACCCACCCCCCGCTCCCCGTCAGAGTACCCCCCTCACCACACGCACGCACACACGCACACACCACCACCACACACACACACACCCACACACGCACACACATACTTCATTTCACACGCAAAACACACCCCCACACACCATACACACGCGCATTGTTTACCTCTAGACAGAGTCTGGTAGACTGTGTACTGTTTATGTTCATGTAAACATGCAGTGGACTGGGAAACGCACTGTTTATTCATGAGAACAGAGGAGAGAGAGAGAAAAGAAAGAAGGAAGGGGGAGAGCAGGAGAAAATGAGAGAGAGAGGGAGAGAATGAGCAGGAGAGAGAGATAAACACAGTGAGGGAAAAACAAAGAGATACAAGGATGGAGAGAAATACAGGAATAAGTACAGAAATAGAGGGAGAGCGAGAAAGAGAAAGTACAAGATTAAAATAATAACTATCATAAACCAAAACACTTGGGCAATTTGTGACCTCGTTAAAACAGGCCATGTCATTACTAAGTCAGAATAAGCTTTCTTTATTTAATAAAATGTTGTGAACAAAGGCAGTCATTCAGCACAGGGCCAGCTAACAACAGGCAATATAATGTAATCTACAGAAAACATGCATTGCAGACACCGGAATGCACACACACACAAACACACACGACACAGCACGACACCACACACACACACACACACAACACACCACGCACACACACAGAATAGTGTATGTAGACATTATCTCCATCGTTGGCACCATGTTTGTAGAACGGAAAATGAATACATGAATCCATGTCATAATGAATACACAGATCAATACAAGTTGCCATGGTAATTTGGTTTTCAATGTATAAAATAAATATTTCTTGGGAGGGAGAGATTTGAAGATCCCAAATGATTTGTTATTACAGTATATTTTATGAGTAAAATATAAAAAAGAAACAGAAACGAGATTGAGTGGAAGTGGAGGTCTTTGAGACGAAGTACAATGTGTGTGTGTGAGTGTCTGTGTGTGTGTGTATGTGAGTGTCTGTGTGTATGTGAGTGTCTGTGTGTGAGTGTGTGTGTGTGTGTGTGTGTGTGTGTGTGTGGTGTGTGTGTGTGTGTGTGTGTGTGTGTGTGTGTGTGTGTGTGTGGTGTGTGTGTGTGTGTATGTGAATGTCTGTGTGTTGCATGTGTGTGTGCGTATGTGTGTGTCTGTGTGTGTGTATTGAATGTGTGTGTGTGTATGTGTGTGTGTGTATTGAATGCGTGTGTGTGTGTATATGAGTGTCTGTGTGGTTTTGTGTGTGTTGTAGTGTGTGTGTGTGGTATGGAGATGGTGCTGTAGGCAGTGGTGTGTATTAACCACAAATATACACTGATAAACAAATCACATATTCATGCGGAAAATAGGAACATTATTGAATTCCACACATACACATGAACACCCTGACTTCTCTCTCTCATACATACAGATTAGGAAGAAGACAAATTCAGGAGCTTTTCTTTCACGTTGCATATTTTCCATTGGCTATTCTTCTCTTCATCCGTCCCTCACTCACAATATTTACGACAATGTCTCTCTCCTCCTCTCTTTATCAACCCCTCCCTCTCTCAACTCATCTGCTTTGTTTGCATCCTCTGATCAAGTGGCATGTGTCAATCAGAGAAGTTTCCAGAAACCCCCCATCCCCACTCCCATCTCTCTCAGAGTGTAAACAAACTGTGAATGGAGCAGAATCAATACAGGGCAACTCACCCTCTGTGTGGCCCTCAGGGCTCTCTATCTCTCTCTCTCTCTCTCGCTCTCTCTCTCTCTCTCTCTCTCTCTCTCTCTCTCTATCTCTCTCTGTCTCTCTCTCTCTCTCTCTCTCTCTCTGTCTCTGTTTCTGTCTCGATCTCGGTGTCCGTCTGTCTCTCTGTCTCTGTCTTTCTCTCTCTTTCTTTTCTCTGTCTGTCTCTCTCTCTATCTCTATTAGCCTCTTTCTTTATCTCCGCCCATGTGCATGTGAACCACAATAATTTCAGATTCAGGAACATGGAGAAATATGGAAGCAAGTCTGACCCCCAAAAATGTGAGTTCATGTTTCTCTCTGCTACCTGTTATTCGTTGGTATCCTTCCTGTGTGTAATCTTGTATCAGGGACGGGGGTTGTTGTTCTGGGAGGATAACTGCATCTATTATCTCTAGAATGATGGATGGAGGAAGGGAGGGAGGGAGAGCTATAGCCCTGCAGCATTCTGAAGCAAAGAACATTTGAGCTGCAATGGTCCTCCAACTGCCACTGGAATTTCTTGAAAACCTTCTTCCCTCACTCTCCTTCTCCATGCATCAGCGTTGATCTTGTGTTCCTCTATCTCTCTCTCTCTCTCTCTCTCTCTCTCCTCTCTCTCTCTCTCTCTCTCTCTCTCTCTCTCTCTCTCTATGTCTCTGTCTCTCTAGTACACCCTCCTCTGTGTTATAGTTTCCCCATCACTCATCACCCAAGTCACACTCCTGGAACTCACAGCAGAGTCAAAGAGTCAACAGTTTGTCATCTCTTCATCTCTCCTCTATATCCCTCCCTGCTCCTCCCATCCCTCTTTCCCCTCCCTGCTCCTCCCATCCCTCTTTCCCTCCCTGCTCCTCCCATCCCTCTTTCCCTCCCTGCTCCTCCCATCCCTCTTTCCCTCCCTGCTCCTCCCATCCCTCTTTCCCTCCCTGCTCCTCCCATCCCTCTTTCCCCTCCCTGCTCCTCCCATCCCTCTTTCCCTCCCTGCTCCTCCCATCCCTCTTTCCCCTCCTCGCTCCTCCCATCCCTCTTTTCCTCCCTGCTCTCCCATCCCTTTCTCAACCCTCGCTCCTCTTGCATGAAGGGGGATGTCCTGAATGATAGCCACAGTCAGAGATTTGGGCAATTTGGGCAATTGTCCTGTAATAGAGATATGATGCAAGTGTGTGTGTGTATGTGTGTGGTGTGTGTGTGTGTGTGTGTGTGTGTGAGAGAGTATGATGACCCAGGCACCATGGAAGTGAGTAGCTCAGCTATCTAACAAACTAACATGGAACAGTTCTCACTGGACTCCACACTGAGGAACCGGATATCCAGCACTGTGGTCACACACACACACACACACACGCACACAAACACACACACCACACACAAACACATCCTCTCATGCACAGACTCTCTTCTCTCTCACCCACACAAAGACAGCCTCACATACCAGGCTGACAGTGACAACTTGGTAAAGTAACACTTATTTACAGTATCTGTCATATCCAATATCTAAACACAGAATGATGCCCAATGTCTTGTGAACAGGCTCAGTTCCAGTCATAGAGGGAGCTGTTGACAAGCTGTCTGGGGACACATCAGCCTTCTCCTCCACCATTAGAGGGGGAGGGGGGACCGTGAATATTTCATGGGTCCCCACTCTTCAGCGGTCACGGGCATTCACATGTTAATGATCACTCTGGACGAGACTGGGGCTGGGGGTGTCGGGGGGTCGAGTCTCTGGGAGGAGAATGAAGCAGAATATAATGAGACGGCCAGTGGGGTATAGGGGTAGTGGAAGAGAGCGAGGAGAGGAGAGGAGAGGGGAGGAGAGACAGAAGAGAGCACGAGGAGACGAGAGGATCGTAGGAGAGGACTTCGTAGACGACTTTGGCATGAGCTGTAGAGGAGAGGAGAGGAGGGATAGAGGGGATGAGGAGAGGATGGAGGAGAGAGGGAGAGGGAGGAGAGGAGAGGAGAGGAGAGGAGAGGAGAGAGGAGAGAGAGGAGAGGGAGAGAGAGAGGAGAGGGAGAGGACGAGGCAGAGGAGAGGAGAGGAAAGAAGAAGAGGAGAGGAGAGGAGAGGAGAGGAGAGGAGAGGATGGATTAAGGGAAGGATGAGGAAAGAGAAAAGAGATAGATGACGAGAAGGTAGGAGGGTTGTCGTTGTAATTAACCCATGAGGTCAGAGTTCAAACAGACAACAGAGAAGTCTTCCCTTTTGCCTCGGTGGTAAAAAGTTTACATTACCTGTCAGCAGGTTCTCTCCTATCTCTGTCTTTCTCCATATCTCCCTCTTTCTTTCTCCAATCTCTCCTTTTATGCTCTTTCTCTCTCGCTCTTTCCGTTTTGTATCCGCTGACAGGGTTCTGTATTCAGTGTTGTTTCATCTCGACTCTTGCCCCAGAATCTGAGGGGAGAGAAAAAAGAGAAAGAAGAAAATATAAAAAATAAAAATAAAAGAGGAGAGGGCGAGGAGAGAGAAGAAAAGTAGACGAGAGAAAGAAAGAAAGAAAGAAAAAAAAATATTCCCTTGCATCTAAAAAAAAGAGGAGAGAGAGAGAGAGAGAGAGAGAGAAAAATGAGAAAGAAGAAAAGAAAGAAAAAAAAAAAAAAAATAATGTAATAAGTAGGAGAAAAAATAAAGTAAGAAGCTAATAAAGGAAAATTATAAAAAATAAACAAAAAAAAAGAAAAAAGAAAAAAAAAAAAGAAAAAGAAAAAAGAAAAGAAGAAATAGAAAAAATACGTCGAGAGAGAGAGATAGAAAGAATAAGGTAGAAAGCAACACGACCAAAAACCCCACCCCCCTTCGCCTCTTCTCTCTTCTCTCCCTCCCCTCCCTCCCCACCCCCACCCACCCCCCCCCCCTCTCTCTCTCTCTCTCTTGAGAATCCTCCAGGACAGAGTTCAGTAATAACCCTAACCCTCACGCCAACTCTAAATGTGACCACAGAGATTACCTTCTGGGCCAAAAGGACCCATCTTGATCTGATGGTAGATGTCTAGTAGCGAGTGTGTGGCTCCAGTTTCCTCCATGGCGACTGATCGTTAACACCTCCCGTCTCAGGAACAGGAGCAAGCGCCTCCCCTGGGACGTTCAGAGATGGAACATGGAAGCTCCGGACCTGGGTCAAACGCACATTTCTAACCTCGTAAATATTTTAGGTGCGTTTCATTTAGTCTGCCTGGCATGCACTTTTGGGACCATTCTGCTGGTTCCCCGGGAGCCTCACACGCTGAATCAAGCACACCTCAAATTCAAATGTTTATATGAGGTCTGACAGGGCTCATAAAGAAAAACAGGAAGTACATTTCCTACAAATACAGCTTCTTCCATTATCAAGTTTCCCTTTATTATGGTGCCTTGTCCTAAAGTAACTTTTGATTATTTATTTTAACTTCAGCTAAACTTTCACACACACACACACACACGTTCAGACACAGTAGCACAGCATCAGGCCAGTAAGCAGCCTCACAGCTCTCCTAAACAGCATCTTTATGTTTTTATGTCAGACAAGTTGCCACGGTAATGTTTTTATTTCCGTACCAAACGGAGCGTTGACGCACCACTGGGCAGCTCTGACCATCTGTCACTCCTCCGCCTGGGCCTCTGCTCAGCGCACACACACACACTCACACTCACACACATACACAGTACACACACTCATGCACACACACACACACACACACACATACACTGCCAGGCCGATAGCTAGGGTAATGGCCTGGGCCTCTGTTCACCACACACACACACACTAACATACTCACACACACAAAGAGTAATAGGCTGATAGGAATAATGGTCTAGACGTGTGGTCTTTCAAGCAGGCTGGGTTGGGTCTGAGACGACATGTGATGAAGACATGAGTATTTTTGGGAACTTCTCCTGCCTGAGCAGCTCTGGTCTTCTCCAGGAGACATGAGGCGAATATACAGTATCATCTCTCATCGATCCTCCCTCTGACAGGCTGCACCGAGGTCGTGGGAACATCGATAGCCAAGCGTGATGCACTACCGCGTGATGCACTACCGCAGCTCCCTCCGACTATCAGAACATGACCACTGAACCCCTTCAGAATCAGAACATGACCACTGAACCCCTTCAGAATCAGAACATGACCACTGGACCCCTTCAGAATCAGAACATGACCACTGAACCCCTTCAGAATCAGAACATGACCACTGAACCCCTTCAGAATCAGAACATGACCACTGAACCCCTTCAGAATCAGAACATGACCACTGGACCCCTTCAGAATCAGAACATGACCACTGGACCCCTTCAGAATCAGAACATGACCACTGGACCCCTTCAGAATCAGAACATGACCACTGGACCACTTCAGAATCAGAACATGACCACTGAACACCTTCAGAATCAGAACATGACCACTGAACACCTTCAGAAATCAGAACGTGACCATGGTTACCTTCAGTGTCCTCATACCCTCATGTTGTTACCCAGCCGGGTGGACAGGTCTGTCCAGGACATGGTCATGAAGCTGGCACACCCCTGGTTAGACCCCCCCCCACTATGATAAGATCCTGCCCTGTATCAGAGCTCCCTCATAAGAGATCCTCGCATGCAGACCTTGGGGGATGAAATATAGATGTAGTAGTGTCCTCCATGTCAACAAGACCTTGCATGTGCTGCCTCTAGACCTTGGGCTGACACACATGCAAAGACACATACACACACACACGTACACATGCACACATACACATGCACATATACACATGCACACATGCACACATGCACACATGCACATAATACACATAGGCACACACACTCACGCGCGTGCACACACATCTACACGCACGCACAATATGATCTGAGGCATTGGAATCCATTCTTCACTGGAGAATTCCATCTACATATTAATGCTGCATGAAGGAGGAACAGAGGTGTGTAGGCATGTATGAAGGTCAGAAGCAGGAGAGACTCACAACCCTGCAGCCTTGAAAACATACCATGTTCTCTCTTCGGTTTTATAGAGGAATGTAAGGACATAGAGAGAAATAGAACCCTCTCTGCCTCTTTGTGTGTGTGTGTGTGTGTGTGTGTGTGGCAGGGCGGGGGGGTCAATGCTGGGATTCTGAGCACTAGTCCTACGTGATATGAAATCTAGATGTTCAAACCGTGCCCTAAACTGACCTTCTCAGCCCTTACACCCACACACACTCTCATTCGCTCTTCATTTCACTCCCTCTCTCTCTCTCTTTCTCTTCCTCTCCCCCCTCTTTTCTCTATCTGTCTCTGTTTCTCTCATCTCGGTCTCTATCTCTCTCTCTCCCCCTTCCTCTCACTGTGATATGATGTGACCTCTTGACCCACGGACCCTTCTAGAGCCATGCTTAGCTACAAGGCCCTTGGGCAGCGAAATAATTGGCCTGATATTCTAATCTCTCTGTCCTCATCTCTCCCTCTCTCATTCCCTCTCTCCATCCCATGCACCCCTCCATCCATCCATCTCCCTTTCACCCTGTAGTGTATACTCTCTGCGCCATCCTTCACTCTTCTCCTCTTTCTCAGCTCGATCTCTCGTTCTCTACTTTCATCTCCACATCTCTCCCTCCCCCCACTCTTGCCCCTCTGAGTCTGGCCTCGCTCAACCTCCAGTCAGTGGTAGACACAGCCCAGTATCTCCGCAGTCTCCTGGCTCCTTTTATACCATTTAGCTTGATAACGAGAGAGAGAGACCGAGAGATGATTCAGAAAGAGAGACAGAAGTGGTAGAGAGTAATAGAGCGGGAAAGAGGGAGGAAGAGAAAAACAAGAGGGCGGGCGAGAGCCAACGGAAGTGTGAGAGGGACACACAAAAGAACGAAAGAGAAAAAAAGAGGGAAACACACTAACGCACACAGTGACACACACACTATCACACACTAACAGACACACACACTGAGGCATGAACAAATGAAGCTATCAAACAATCAAGGGGGATCCTGGGAGTGGGAGGAGGCAGTTGGAGAGGAAATGAGAGGCAGGATCCATGTGAATGTGAACTGATAATCAGCTTCATCAGCATGTCGCCAACATTCCTGAGGCCATTAGCACTGCCGATGAAGAGTAAACACACACACTTAGCAGACACCCGCACCCGCGTGCACACCCGCATGCACACACACACACACTCAGACACACACACACACACACTTAGCAGACACCCGCACCCGCGTGCACGCACGTGCTAATGCGCACAAACAGACACACGTTCACGCATGGGCATGCACACACACACACACACACACAGACACACACACAAAGAGTAAACCCAGAAGGCAGAGCCTGTTTGTCAAGCTCAGGGGGGTAGTGGAACCTAGCCTGCTACACAGAACAGATGGCTCTATAACAGCACTGCTCTCAGCATCAGTGGACGAGACCCATGGTTCCTAGGAGTACATGGATGTCTCAGGAAAACTAGAAAGACAAACACAAACAAACTCACACATGCTGACACACACGTACTCTCACACGCACACATACATGCTGACACACACATAAATAGGAGGAACACCCTGAGTATACTATAGTTTGACAGCCTCTGTGATCTGTCTGTGTGTGGAGCAACATAGAGTGTAATGGCAGGCTGGTGTGTTTGTGTGTGTGAGTGAGTGTGTGGAGGGGCTGCGGGTGGGTGTGTAATAGAGGGTTTAGGGAGTCAGGTGACAGGACCTGTAATTACGAACAATGAGAAGACACACACGCACACACGCACGCGCGCACACACACACCGCATGACGACGGCAGAGCAGACACTCTGTCTTCTCCAAGTATGAAAACTCAAAAGCAGCTGTTTTGAAAATTCTGAAAATCAAGACCTTCTGGTTCCTCTACTTGTTCTTTGGCTGCCACAGCCATGTTTAGAGACATACAGAAGAATACTGTAGATTACAGCAGACTTCAGTACAGTGTGGTACGGTGCATTCATGTACAGTCTGTTGTAGTGTAGCTCATTCAAATACAGCACAGTACATGGTAGTCACGATACAGCACAGCATGGTAAGTATAACAGTATAGTGTGTAACAAAATAATACAAGACATTCTGAGTATTGTTTTCTTTGGGGGTAGGGGAGAAGAGGATGTGCAGGTGTGTGTGTGTGTGTGTGTGTGTGTGGGAGTGTGTGTGTGTGTGTGTGTGTGGTGAGTGAGTGTGTGTGTGTGTATGTGTGTTTAAGGGACAAGCATGTTAGAGACATCGCTCTTTCAAACAGGCAATTCACTCTCTCCCTGTTCATCTCGGTTTCTCTCTATCTTCCCTCTATTTCCTTCTCTGTTTCTCTCCCTCCTCTCCCACTCTCCATCTGTATGTCTCTCTCTCTCTCCTCTCCACTCTCCATCTGTATGTTTCTCTCTCTCTCTCTCCACTCTCCATCTGTATGTTCTCTCTCCCTCCTCTCCACTCTCCATCTGTATGTCTCTCTCCCTCCTCTCCACTCTCCATCTGTATGTTTCTCTCCCTCCTCTCCACTCTCCATCTGTATGTTTCTCTCCCCTCCTCTCCACTCTCCATCTGTATGTCTCTCTCCCTCCTCTCCACTCTCCATCTGTATGTTTCTCTCCCTCCTCTCCACTCTCCATCTGTATGTTTCTCTCCCTCCTCTCCACTCTCCATCTGTATGTTTCTCTCTCTCTCCTCTCCCCTCTCCATCTGTATGTCTCTCTCCCTCCTCTCCACTCTCCATCTGTATGTCTCTCTCCCTCCTCTCCACTCTCCATCTGTATGTTTCTCTCCCTCCTCTCCACTCTCCATCTGTATGTCTCTCTCCCTCCTCTCCACTCTCCATCTGTATGTCTCTCTCCCTCCTCTCCACTCTCCATCTGTATGTCTCCCTCCCTCCTCTCCACTCTCCATCTGTATGTCTCTCTCCCTCCTCTCCACTCTCCATCTGTATGTCTCTCTCCCTCCTCTCCACTCTCTATCTGTATGTCTCTCTCCCTCCTCTCCACTCTCTATCTGTGTGTCTCTCTCCCTCCTCTCCACTCTCCATCTGTATGTCTCTCTCTCCCTCCTCTTCACTCTCCATCTGTATGTCTCTCTCCCTCCTCTCCACTCTCCATCTGTATGTCTCTCTCCCTCCTCTCCACTCTCCATCTGTGTGTCTCTCTCCCTCCTCTCCATTCTCCATCTGTATGTCTTTCTCCCTCCTCTTCACTCTCCATCTGTATGTCTCTCTCCCTCCTCTCCACTCTTCATCTGTATGTCTCTCTCCCTCCTCTCCATTCTCCATCTGTATGTCTCTCTCCCTCCTCTCCACTCTGCATCTGTATGTCTCTCTCCCTCCTCTCCACTCTCCATCTGTATGTCTCTCTCTCTCTATCTCATGTCTATCAGCATAGGAGATGTGGCCTCTTGTCATGAATGTGATCACATGTCTATACCCCTCCTTATTTCATTCTGTCCTCCCTCACTTTTCTTCACTCTGATTGGCCCCTTAGCAGGGCTGAGCAATCAGCCTCCATTGGGAAATGGGTTGAAAAAGAATGTATATGTAATTTTCAATTCATTTCCCTGGTCACATCAATCTTAAGTTTTACAGTACCTCGGCATCCATTTTCATATTCATGTGCTCGAATAATTATTCATATTTCAGTGGGTTAGATTTCTGATGCAACATCTTGAAGGTAATCTCAAAATGATCTCTCTTTCTCTTTCTCGTTCCCTGGCTCACTCTCTCTCTCTCTCTCTCTCTCTCTCTCTCTCTCCTCTCTCTCTCTCTCTCTCTCTCTCTCTCTCTGCTCCCTGCACTGTCCGGTTCCTGTACTACCAGAACAGGCCCACAGGCGAGACTCTGAGGCGAGGCCTGACCTATACGTTTTAAAACAGTAATTCTTTCTCTCTCTATCTCCCTCATACACACACACTGCACCACGAGACAAAGGAGCAAACTCCCATATGCCATTAAACGATACATATACGAATAGTACATTGGAGAGTGGAACATAAAAATGATTAACCAGTCAGTAACTCCTTCTGTAGATCCAACCCCAGAGGAAACATCTTAACGATCTTATCTTGTCTTTCAATGGGCCACTCTGTCCCACAAATATACTGTCCTCTGGTCATCATGCTGTGTGGACTATTGAGTAATCACTCATTTGAAGATGACGTTTTCAAGCAAATGGTGAATCAATGAACCAACCAACTACTGTAGACCATGGCTTCATCCACCTAGAAAACACTGAAACAGGAAGAAGAAAAGCATCCCAAAACCTGCCAGGCCTGACTGGAGAGAATGACGTGTTTGTGGCTGGTCTGGGATCCTAATGCCAACCTGGATGGGGCTGAATCAGACAGGTAAAGCATTCATTAAGTCTCTCTGAATGAGGGGGTTCACACACTCGCACAGACACACACATGCTCTCCACACACCCCTCCACATACACACACTGACAGCCAGACACACACAGACAGACACTGCTATAATTAGTGGCCTGCTGGAGGGCAAGCCTGAGTCCAGTGTGGGCTGGAACAGGGAGCTGAGAGCCAGGAGTCTGACACCGTGTCCTAACTGGATGCGAGCGTCCAACTGCCGCGTCGCATCCGACGCTCTCTGTCCACACTGAACGCGTAAAATATGCACTTCTGTTACGTCACGTAAACAAACAGCTGTGCTAAACTTATGAGACATTCATCGTCCATGTTCAGCTTTCGACGCGAGCGACTAAAATAAATAGGAACAGGGCGTCCGACAAAAAGCTCAGTCAAAACGCAGCGTCGCGTCGCTCGCGTCCAGTTAGGACATTCCAACATAAAACAAGGCAATCAAACTGCTTTTAGTCGCGTCGCTCGCATCCCGTCGCTCGCGTCGCATCCAGTTAGGACACGGTGTGAGTTATCACTGCTCTGATTCTCTCTCATCACAGTCTCCAGAGAGCTGCCATGGAGACAACCCCCCCTCCCGTGAACCTGTGTGTCAGAATTGGGAGAGACAGGGAGATGGAGACATACAGAGGAAAGGAGACAGAGAGAGAGATTGTCCATGTAGGTTTGTGTGTGTGTTTTAGACAAGCAATAATAAAGAAAGAGCTAGACCATTAGGTTTATATAACATTTTAGTAACATTTATTTAAGCTAAATACAAAACAAAAACACTGTGGTACAGATCAATTATAAAAACAGAAAATAACAATAACATAAATATGTGATGACCGGTAGAAACTGCTTGGTCCCCTTGTGTCTGTATGTAGGAGTGTGTGTGTGTGTGTGTGTCTGTGTGTGTGCTATGAGATGATGCTACAGCCCAACCTCATTCTCTCCCACATGGGGGGAGACAAGGGGCTGCTGGGGGTGAGGGGCAGTGGGCAGAATAGGTGAGGAAGGACAGGGGTAAGGTGGGCAGCGGGGAGGAGACAGGGACAAGGAGGGGGTGAGGGGGGAGGCGTGGACAGAGGAGAGACCTATCTGTCAATAAATCTGACAGAGCTCTGTGTGTTTGGAGGAGAAAGGGAGGAGAGGAGAGAAAGAGGGAAAATATGAGTGTGTGTGTGTGTGTGTGCGTGTGTGGGTGTGTGGGTGTGTGTGTGTGTGGGTGTGTGTGTGTGTGTGTGGGTGTGTGTGTGTATCTCAGGGGATCTGGATCTGCAGCTCCTCCTCCTCCTCCTCTGGGTCGCTGGCCGGGCCGTCTGGGTGATCGGGGCTGAAGCGGGCCGACCTCATCTTCCCAAACAGACCTGGGTTGTGCTGCCGGCGCAGTCTGGAGAGACACACCAACACACAGTTCACTACTGTCAGTCTGGACAGACACACCAGCACACAGTCCACTACTGTCAGTCTGGACAGACACACCAGCACACAGTTCACTACTGTCAGTCTGTACAGACACACCAGCACACAGTTCACTACTGTCAGTCTGTACAGACACACCAGCACACAGTTCACTACTGTCAGTCTGTACAGACACACCAGCACACAGTTCACTACTGTCAGTCTGTACAGACACACCAGCACACAGTTCACTACTGTCAGTCTGTACAGACACACCAGCACACAGTTCACTACTGTCAGTCTGTACAGACACACCAGCACACAGTTCACTACTGTCAGTCTGGAGAGACACACCAGCACACAGTTCACTACTGTCAGTCTGTACAGACACACCAACACACAGTTCACTACTGTCAGTCTGTACAGACACACCAGCACAGAGCACACAGTTCACTACTGTCAGTCTGTACAGACACACCAGCACACAGTTCACTACTGTCAGTCTGTACAGACACACCAGCACAGAGCACACAGTTCACTACTGTCAGTCTGTACAGACACACCAACACACAGTTCACTACTGTCAGTCTGGAGAGACACACCAACACACAGTTCACTACCGTCAGTCTGGAGAGACACACCAACACACAGTTCACTACCGTCAGTCTGGAGAGACACACCAACACACAGTTAAGACAGTCTGAACAGGATAGAGGAATCCATCACTCACAATAGATCTTCCTTGAAGAGAATAGTGTGAAAAGATGAAAAGGAGTGACAGAGTGATAGAGTGAGTAAGACCACAAGAGTGACAGAGTGACAGGTACAAGGCTCTGGTGTGTCATCCTTGCATGGACACAATCTCTGGCTGCAGCCAACCAACAGTGTCTTCATGCTGATTGGTCTAGAGATTGGACCAGCGAATCAAAAAAACAGAAGCTTATTTTGGACTATGGAGAGCAGGCTATAATAGACCAACATAGAACATATCTCTCGCTCCCAGCCACACACATACACACACACACACACACCCTCAGCCACCCACACACACCTCTGAGATAAATTATACAGCAGCACTTAGGAACTGAGCTCAGCCAGTGCTGGGAATGAGTCACTTATTCATACATATAGAGGGGGGGCGTAAAAGGGGATTAGGAGGGAAAAGGTGAAGAAAGAGATGAGATGGAAGGATAGCAGAGAGAGAAGGAGAGACCAACCTAGAGAGAGAGAATGAGAGAAAGACAGACACCAAGAAAGAGTAAGATACAGAGACAGAGTGATGGAGAAAGGGTGAGAAACAGAGAGAGACATAGAGAGAGAGAGAGAGAGACAGAGAGAGAGCGAGAGAGACAGAAGGAGAGGAGAGATTATGCGCCAGGCATACTGACATCATTTATCAAATTCTGCAGCAGTTGCTTCTCTCATCATTCTCCACAAAACTTGAGGAACTAATAGAGGACTGCAGCAAACAGGCCAGAAACCCCCCCGGGGACGGCTGACGGCTACAACGTCCTATAATTAAGAAGGAATGAAACTTAAACAGTGAGACAGATTGTCGACACTCCTAGGGTTCCGGCAGAACAGGAGAAGTCACTAATCCTTGTTGTGTCACTATTCTAACAAACGATCTAAGAATCATAGTAGCACACTACTATATGCTAAACCACAATGTATTGAATGCATTCTCTTTTTTTTAATGATCAATCTCTCTCTCTCCTGTCCTCGTCCTTTCCCTCCTCCTCCTTCTCTTCTCCACCCGTTCTGTTCCTGTCTCCGTCTCCTCTCCTTTCTCCATCTTCCCATCTCCTCATTCTTCAAATTTTGTCTTTCTTTATCTGCCTCTTAGATCACATTACAGCCTCAGCACCTCTGCTCCAGTGAAGCCACACAGACACACACACACACACACACATACCCACACACACACATACCCACACACACACACCCACACACCCACCCAACATTGGCAGCTTTAAACCACAACTTTGATACGTCCTCAACAGGGAACTGTGGAAGCTGCATACACACCAACACACACACATCACATTTGCAGTCTGAATCGGCCCCTTGATTGTGCTAAAGAGACAAAGCCACTACAGCGAAGGGAAAATCAATACACAACAACCTCCTTTATTTTCTCTAGTTTCTAATTGGTTGTGGAGGCCAGAGCATTAGGGGCTTACCAAATGCCGGCTGGCCAAAGAAACACACACCCATCAACTTCCACACACAAGTAGATATAAAGAAACACACACCCATCAACCTCCACACACAAGTAGATATAAAGAAACACACACCCATCAACCTCCACACACAAGTAGATATAAGAAACACACACCCATCAACCTCAACACATAAGTAGATATAAAGAAACACACACCCATCAACCTCCACACACACACAAGTAGATATAAAGAAACACACACCCATCAACCTCCACACACACACAAGTAGATATAAAGAAACACACACCCATCAACCTCCACACACACACAAGTAGATATAAGAAACACACACCCATCAACCTCCACACACAAGTAGATATAAAGAAACACACACCCATCAACCTCAACACATAAGTAGATATAAAGAAACACACACCCATCAACCTCCACACACACACAAGTAGATATAAAGAAACACACACCCATCAACCTCCACACACACACAAGTAGATATAAAGAAACACACACCCATCAACCTCCACACACACACAAGTAGATATAAAGAAACACACACCCATCAACCTCCACACACAAGTAGATATAAAGAAACACACACCCATCAACCTCCACACACAAGTAGATATAAAGAAACACACACCCCATCAACCTCCACACACCAGTAGATATAAAGAAACACACACCCATCAACCTCCACACACACACAAGTAGATATAAAAAACACACACCCACCAACCTCCACACACAAGTAGATATAAAGAAACACACACCCACCAACCTCCACACACAAGTAGATATAAAGAAACACACACCCCACCAACCTCCACACACAAGTAGATATAAAGAAACACACACCCATCAACTTCCACACACAAGTAGATATAAAGAAACACACACCCATCAACCTCCACACACACACAAGTAGATATAAAGAAACTCACACCCATCAACCTCCACACAAGTAGATATAAAGAAACACACACCCATCAACCTCCCACACACAAGTATATATAAAGATACACACACCCCATCAACCTCCACACACAAGTAAATATAAAGATACACACAAAAACATTTGACCAGAGTGCACTTGTAGACCATCAACCTGCCATTCTCAAGACAAGCCATATAAATGTCTCGGTTAATGAGGGCTCTTATCTTCAAGGCAGGAAGACATGAGTCTCACTACACTATCATACAGCACACTAGATACCCTGACAAATAGAGAGAGCACAAGAGAAAGAGAAGCAGTGAGAGAGAGAAGCAAGGAGAGGTAGAGAGGAGAGAGAGAGAGAGAGAGAGAGAGAGAGAGAGATAGAGAGAGAGAGAGAGAGATAGACGAGAGATCATCGATCGAGAAGCGGATCTCTCTTTCTCGATATCGCTCTCTAGCTCTCTATCTGCTAGCGCTCTATCTCTCTCTCTCTCTCTCCTCTCCTCTCTCTCGTCTTCTCTCTCGCTCTTCTCTCTCTCTCTCTCTCTCTCGCTCTCTCTCTCGCTCTCTCTCTCTCTCTCTCTCTCCCTCCCTCTTTCTTTCCCCACTCCCACTTTGTCAGACTGATACCCACACAGACGTGGAAAGAGACACAGAAAGAGAGAGAGTCTGCTTATGGGCCTCCCCTTGTGTTGCTTTCAGACCATTACACACACATGCCTCAACCCTCCTGGTCAGACTGGCACCCCTGACCTCAGCGCTGTTATAAGCGCCATAACACTCAGAGGTCAGAGGTCCTGAGAATATGTGTGTGTGTGTGTGTGTGTGAGAGAGAGAGTGTGTGTGGGAGCACAAGAGCCAGACAAGTTAATCCAGTCCACTGTTGAATCTATGAGAAGGAAGGACTAACAAGCCACAATAAAAAAAAACATTTGCTGAACCTCTCCACTTGTGCACACACACACACACACACACACACCCTCTGGTGCTAAGGGGGAATTCCTGAGGGGCAGAGTCTTTCCCGGATCACCTGTCTGATTGTGCAGTATTGATTTAGACATCAGCTTTATGGTTATAGACTAGGCAAGCCTGGTAGAGCGCACCACTGTACAGCCCTAGGGAGGAGGAGATGAGGAAAAGAGAGAAGAGGAAAGGAGGAGAGAGAAGAGATTAGATAACAGTGAAATAGCTGAAGAGAGTGTCTCGCCCAGGTCTCACCCAGGTCTACTAACCCTGGTCTAACCCAGGTCTCCTAACCCTGTTCTAACCCAGGTCTCCTAACCCTGGTCTAACCCAGGTCTACTAGGACAGGTCTGCTATCTTAGGTCAACTACACCAAGTCTCATCTAGGTCTAACCTACAGATCAGGCACTAACACACACTCACACACACACTCACACATATATACTTACACACACACCAAGAAGACCTGTGCATGGACAAACAATGTGCCAGTGTGGGAATGCTTCACCATGGCGACGAGCGTGTCAGTGCTGTGATGGCCTGCAGGGGGCCGGCACCATTTAGCAGCACAGAGACTCTCTGTTACTACGGTAACCTGCAGCTAAGAGGCTTGCGATTGGCTGTTGGGGGGGCATGAGCTGGAACGCGGGCAGAATGATAAGGTATAGTGAGTGGGAGAGAGAGACAGAGAGAAAGAGAGAGAGATGGCAGAGAGGAGGGGGCAGTCGGAAAAAAAGGAGAGTGGGCGAACTAGAAAGTGAGGAAAGGGAGGAGGGCAAGAGAGAGAGAGACATATGCATCATCAGAGAGAGAGAGAGAGAGAGAGAGGAGAGAGAGAGAGGAGAGAGAGAGAGAGAGAGAGAGAGAAAGCACTAGAGGGAGAGAAAGAGAGATTGAGAGAGAGAGAGAGAGGAGAACAGAAAGAGCCGGTGGTTAAGCTGGGTGTGTAGCTGATAGACTGACTCTACGGTGAGAGCTAGTGTAGCTGACAGGCTGACACACCAGCCCCACCGTGAGCTAATCTCCTCCTCTACCTCCCATCAGTAGGGCACAGCTGACACACTGCTACACTGCTAGGGACTGGACATAACCTAGCTCATACAGAGTCCTGACAGCAGTGTGTGTGTGTGTGTGTGTGTGACAGCCCTACCTGGACTGCAGGTGCTCCAGTTGGACCTGGAGGTTCTCTGACTGTTCCACCTGCTCATCCAGAGATCTCTGCAGCTTCCTGGTCTGGTTGAGGGCCTCGTCCAGCTGGCAGACACACGAGACACGCACGCACACAGACTCACAATCATCCAACTGTCTTCTTGGATTTTTACCATGCAGGAAGCGCCTGATACAGACATTCTGTCTGCATGCGTGCGAGTGTGTGTGTGTGAGTGTGTGTGTGTGCGGGCGCACCGCACCTCGTCCTCGGCCTGCCCCAGCTCCTTCTTCAGCTCCTCCACCCTCAGACGGAGCTTCTTCACCTCGTTCTCGTGCTGCTCCACGCGGCGGTTGGCGTGAGCCAGCTCTGTGGTCTTCTCCTGGTACTGCTTCTTCAGCTTGGCCTGCACATGCCGCATGTCTGCCAGCTCCTGAGCACGAGAGCAGGGGGAGGAGGAGGGTGGATGAGGGGGAAGAGGAGACAAAAGGGGGGGGAAGGTGACAGATCGTTAGTCCATTCCACATCGCCGCAGATCAGTTTGACGGTAACCAATGCTGACAAAGCCCGGTGAATGTATTTTCTTTGTTTTTCCAGACTCAGGATGGGATCCGTAGTGCGCTCTACCAGAGGGTCAGACTCACAGTGTGTCACCTTCCTACGGGAGGTAGAACGCAGGGGTCTGACATAAGACAGTACTGTACAGTACTGTACTGTACTCTGTGCTGTAACATTGTCTTATGCAACAAAAATGGTCTTCCTCCTATCATTTTTGTTGTGTCAGTGCCTGATGAAAACATGAGGGCCAGACCTTCAGGAGAAGTCCTGGTGAGAGTGCCTCTCAGGAACACTTGATAGTACACTGAGCACCTTATCAATAATAGAGCTTGCTCTTCAAGAGCACTTACTGCCCATTCAGCTAATAGCCAAGAAGCTCCAATCACTGCCACGGAAACACAGCAGCTCCCTGGTCGGTGCCAAAGTCCTCCATTAGAAAGCCTTTTTCAAAGCATTTTCAGGAACCGTTAGCTCGACAACAACAACGTTTAGCGTGTTATTCTTTCAACCCTAATTCCTACAGTCTGAAGACCAGGAGGTTGTATGCAGGCTGCCACACAGCCAGAGAGGAGAGCATGCCTCAACCTACAGTCTGAAGACCAGGAGGTTGTGTGCAGGCTGCCACACAGCCAGAGACAGTCTGAAGACCAGGAGGTTGTATGCAGGCTGCCACACAGCCAGAGACAGTCTGAAGACCAGGAGGTTGTATGCAGGCTGCCACACAGCCAGAAACAGTCTGAAGACCAGGAGGTTGTATGCAGGCTGCCACACAGCCAGAGACAGTCTGAAGACCAAGAGGTTGTATGCAGGCTGCCACACAGCCAGAGACAGTCTGAAGACCAAGAGGTTGTATGCAGGCTGCCACACAGCCAGAGACAGTCTGAAGACCAGGAGGTTGTATGCAGGCTGCCACACAGCCAGAGACAGTCTGAAGACCAGGAGGTTGTATGCAGGCTGCCACACAGCCAGAGACAGTCTGAAGACCAGGAGGTTGTATGCAGGCTGCCACACAGCCAGAGAGGAGAGCAAGCCTCAAGCCAGAGGGGGGGGTGAGAGACGGTCTCCGGCACAAAGATTTCTGTGTGATTACCTGACGTGTTCTGTTTCT
The DNA here is from genome assembly GCA_903064625.1 of Mallotus villosus. Classification (NCBI taxonomy): domain Eukaryota; kingdom Metazoa; phylum Chordata; class Actinopteri; order Osmeriformes; family Salangidae; genus Mallotus; species Mallotus villosus. The sequence goes on along the minus strand of CAEFZP010001163.1, from coordinate 386,544 downwards.
ACCTCACATAATGGCCAACCTGGGTGGAGCGAGCGTCCCCGAAGAGATCCCTGAGAGAAGTGTCATTTCCTTTTGTCAGTTTGAATATTGTTCTCTTTCGTTAAAAGAAACAACAGGCAGTGTTCTTTTCTGTTGTCTCTCTCCGACTCCCTTCAATTGAATGTTTCTCACTCACTTGTGACTGTCAAGGGTTGCTACATCACACACACACACACACATCTGCACACGCACACACACCTGCACACACACAAACCTGCACACGCACACACACACACACGCACACACATCCTGGTTGATCGTGTGTGTTGATATCACAAGGGAAAGGGTTCAAAGGAGACTTGTAAAGATAGAGGCTGATTCTCCAACAGAGAGAGAGAGAGAGAATAATTATAAACCAAAAGAGTGGGAGGATGGGAGGGTGAATCCAGAAGGGGGATCAGAAAGGGGGGAGGGGAGTACATGATTGAAAAGAGAGAAAGGTGGATAAGGAAAGGAGAGGGGGGTGGAGGAATGAAAGGGGGATTGAGGGAGGAGATGGGGGTTGGAGGAAGATGACATCAATATGTCCAGGACAGAGATGCTGAATAAGAACAAAGGCGATTAAATCAAATGAATGATAAACATGCTAAAGAGAGGATGGGGGGGAGAAGAGGACAGGAGGAACGTCGCTCTGAGCAGCACTGGGGTCAGGTCTAGTTCACACCTATCCATACAGGAAGGAGCGCTTCATCTCTTTTGTATGATGGAACAAAGGACATGCATTTTTCAACAAACTGAAGGAACCCATCCCTGTGTCCCCCCTGCAGCAGCAGCAGATCTCCCCTCCACAGAGAGGAGACAGCGCCTACACACAGAAACACACAGCCAGTGTCCTGAGTGGAAGAACGGAGAGAGAGAGAGAGAGAGAGAGAGATAGGGGGGAGAGAGAGAAGCAGGGGATAGAAGGGTGACAGACAGAGAAGAGAGTTGGGGGGGGATGGTAGGAGAGATGGATTCACAAGCGCACAGTGGTTTCAATAAAACATGTGAGAGGGTAGACTGAATGATCTATGTTGAAGAACACACGCGCATGCCCGCACACCCACACATTGCTGCACACTTCAACACACAGGCATGCCACATAATCACATACCTGAGTTGTTATTAGAATGACTGATTTAAGCACATTTGAAAGAGTGTGTGTTTGCATGCAATAATGTGGATACAATTTAAGAAGAAGTAAAAGGAAGGAAGGAAGGAGTCAAAAGAGGGAGACACAAAAAACTGAACACAAACTGAAAATTGAAACTGTCATAGATAATACAATTACACTGTTGCACTAACAACCCCCTTCTGAGACCTAGTTAGACAGGGGCAAACACTGCCATATCCTCTCTGTAAATATATAAAGAGAGCTAGATTGACTGGAGAGTGTTTGTGTGTGTGTGTGTGTGTGTGTGTGTGTGTGGTGTGTGTGTGTGTGTGTGTGTGTGTGTGTGTGTGTGTGTGTGTGGGTGTGTGTGTGTGTGTGTGTGTGTGTGTGTGTGCGTGTGTGTGTGTGGGTGTGTGTGTGTCACGTGAGACAGGCTGTTAAATATTTCTCCTTGACTGGACAGACCCTGAAGTCTGCCACAACATTTGCTCCAATGAAACAAAGACACACCACACACACACAGACACACACACACAGACACACACACACAGACACACACACACAGACACACAAAGACACACCACACACACACAGACACACACACACAGACACACAGACACACACACACACAGACACACAAAGACACACCACACACACACACACACACATCGTCAACATGCACCCCTGTATGAGCAGTCAGAACAGCCTGATCTCTTCAGGGAAGTACACACAAAGACCAAGGGAACATCAGTATCCTACAGTGCATACTACATACATGTACACTATATACTACATACATGTACACTATATACTACATGCCTTACACTACATATACGCAGAAAGAACCAGAACTGAGATTATATATTTATATACATTCTTTTTTTCTTAAACCCTCATATTCCCTCACCCCCTATTGGCTTTTTCATTATATTGAACGTGGGGACAATTCATTCAATCCCACACACGCACACACATGCATGCGGACATACACACACACATGCGTGCGGACACACACACACACACACGGAACAGCTTTGAGCGGTAGAACTGGGTTGATTATGAGAAGGCCTGGGGGAGATAGGCCTATTACATTGCTGCAACGGGATTGGTCAGGAACTGCTCAACCCTATGAAGACTGAATGCCAGAGAGATGGAGGGGTGGATGGAGGGAGGAGGGGAGAGGGGGAGGGGTGGATGGAGGGAGGAGGGGAGAGGGGGAGGGATGGGGAGAGGGGGAGGGGGAGGGATGGAGACATTGAGGTTTGGAAGAAGGGAGATATGGAAGGGATGGAACATGGTTGGGAAGGATAGAGAAGGAGGGACGGAAAGATGGATGGGTAGTATGAAGGGAGGAGCGGGAGGGAGAAGAGGACGGAGCAAGGAGGGAGATTTTGGGGGATGAGGAGGAGAAAGAGGAGGTAGGAAAGGTAAGAAGAGAAAGAGGAGAGTAAAGAAGAAGAAGAAAGGAAGAAAGGAGATAAAGAGGACTCTAGTGAGCGATGACATATCTAACAGTTACTACGGTTACTCATCTGGTCAGTTCTTTACTGTTATGAACACATTCTAAACGAATGCACTTAGAGACAGTATCAGTGTTCAACAACAGAAGGAATACATTCAATTTAGGAAGCTACAGAAGCAAAAATGATTTGCCAGCACCTTGAAATGACAAGATTGTATAAAGAAACACAAAGTTTATTCAAAATACCTGCAATATCACATATTTTCCACAAATATTTATCACTAGTATATACACCAATATATTACTACATATGAGTAGTATGTGTATATTTACAGGTTAGCCCCAGGCTAGGTTTGGTTGTGAGTCAGCAGAGCAGTTACAGGACAGGACTACCAGCAGTAATTGGCTGAACAGGTGAACAGCCTTGGGGTTGCCCCCGGCAACTATCGCCAATTTCCCGCCGCACCTAGCCGCAGGGCGCCCTCGTTAACCCAATTGCAACACCAGCAGCCAGACGTCACTTCCACACCACACAGAAACTCTCAAGGCAAAGGCTCCCAGGGCTGCTCCTCATTGGCTAGTCCACACAGGAAGTGGGGGTTTTCTCTCTGATATCACTTCTCCTGCCTTATCCTTCATGCATCCTGTCGCAGGTCGCGAGCTCGCGAGCGAGATCGCGAGCTCGAGAGAGGCTCTCTCGCTCTCTCTCTCGATCTACGTAGCTATCTCTCGCTCTCTCTCTCTCTACTATCTCTCTCTCTATCCTCTCGCTCTCTCTCTCTCTCTCTCTCTCTCTCTCTCTACCTCTCTCTCTACCTCTCTCTCTACCTCTCTCTCTCTCATTTTGCTGACATACAGCACACTTCCTCTACTTCCTCTCTTTCTCCTGTCTTCTTCTCCACTCAGAGGATTAACATCATCTTTTCAGAAAGCAGTGGAGAAGGTTTGAAGACTTAAAACAGACTCACACGTACACCCGCACACACACACAGGCACACGTAAACACACAGTTATCTCAGTGGTCCAGCCTCAAATGCCTGTTGCCTTCAATTAGCTCAGCCCCTGACTGGAATCTGGATAAGTGCCTCTCCTTGCAGTACAGGAACACTTACAGACTTACTGTAGCAGGCACACACACACACACACACACACACACACATACGCATGCATACACACAGAGAAGAGCACACACACACATACAAATGAAGAAGCACACACACACGTGCACAGTGATTCCCTACATGGTAGCTCTGCTTGTAGGAGTGTGTTTGTGGCACTGCTCTCTGTTGTTTCCCATTTACAACCTGCTGGGCTTCTGAGAGCCTGTATGTGTGTGTGTGTGTGTCTGTGTGTGTAAGTGTGTGTGTGTTTAAGAACTGCATGGGTGTCTGTGTGTGTATGCACTGTTTGTGTCTGCTTTTATGTGTGGGTATGTGTCCTTGTGTATGTGCTTGTGTGTATGTGTGATGTGAGTGTGTGTGTCAGTATACAGTATGTGTGTGTGTACTTTTGTGTATGTGAGATGTGAGTGTATGTGTGTGTCAAGATACAGTATGTGTTTGTGTGCTTGTGTGTGTGTATGTGTGATGTGAGTGTGTATGTGTGTGTCAGTATACAGTGTGTGTGTGGTGTGTGTGTGTGTGCTTGTTAAATGCAGCATGTGTCAGGGGATGTTCATATATAACCCAGTGGGTAGGTTGTCATTTACTCCTCCGAACCACACACACACACTACCTGCCTCTAATAGGCCCACTTAGACTGACGGAGGGCACAGCTCTATCACACACACTGGCACACAACAGCACACACACACACACACACACACACACAAACACACACACACACGCACACTGGCACACACCACACACACATTGACTCACAGCAGGCATTAAATGGAAAAACACCCAGAGAGAAACCCAAGCTATAATATCATTTCACACCAACTAACCCCAGATGTTGCCAGCACACACCAGGAGAGCACATTTGCATACACACACACACCCATACAAACACACACACACATACACGCGTATATGCATAAGTCTTTAGAGTCCTAATGAACATAGCTAATGTGACCTGTTAGTCATAGGCATCAGTTTGAGTGGCTCCATCTGTCAGGCAGAGCAGCCAAGCACCGAAGAAGAGAGCTCTCTATGGCCTCATCCATCAGAGAGATCTGTGATCGTCTGCTCAGGCCTGAGTCCTGGGGACAGTAGTGGTGGTGGTGGGGGCTGTCAGAGTGCAAGGGGAGCAGCTGTGTGTCTAATGTGGCTGTCTTGGCTCTGGGTGGGTTTATCAGTATTAATGGGATGTGGGGGGCAAAGGGGTGGGGGGCAAGGGTGCGGAGGGGCGAGGGGGGAGGTGGCACGGGGGGAATAGCTTCTGGAGTAGCAATGTATCTTGTGCACGCCTTCATGTGTACTACCATACGAGCATGTACGCATGTGCAAACACATTAGGGCTTGGGTGTGTGTGATCGTGTCTTTGTGACGAAATTGGACCTGACGTAAACAACCCTCGCCCTTTCCTCGTCAAACATTCTCTCTCTCTCACATACACACACACACACACAAACACACACACAAACACATCTAGGGTGACTTCAGCCTGCATTACAGTACATGTATTCGTCATGTATAGCGGTGACTGCACGTAGCAGACGTAGCATGATATAAGACATCAGGATGTATAGCTGGGCTCCTCTGTCACCTGCAGCACACTCACAGACTGATGCAGGGGAGAGACGAGACTAGTACAACACAGAGAGGTCTCAGAATCAACTACACTGACACCCCCACACACACACAGATGGAAGAACAACAGTGGGGAAAGGCAGATCTCTATGGGGATGCTGGCAACCGTGTGTGTGTGTGTGTGTGCGTGTGCATATGTGTGCTTGTGTGTGTTGTCTAACTTGGCATATAGACCCAATGTCACACACTGTCTCCACAAAATAAGGGTCCGACTCTTAGACACAGACACACACACTCACAGAGAGATACACACACAGACACCCAGACACACACAGAGACGGACACACACAGAGACGGACACACACCACCCCCAACAAGGCGGAGGTGTGTGCGCTACAAGGCAAAGGAGAGGTGGAACAGAGAAATCATGATGAGAGAGAGCTCAGAGCGAGCTAACCCTGTTAGGGAGACTCAGCTCTGCTCGCCCAGCCTGGAGACGACGCCACCAGGCTGTGATTGTGTTCATGCATCAACACCTCTCCATGTAGTTGGGCCCGCGATGACACCCATGTATCAATACCCCTCTCTTTTACCAGTCCAATCGATAGGCTTGGGCTCAAGATGTCTTCCACACAACAATAACACAAGTTAGATGACACACAAGATGACAGACCGTGCGCAAAGAGATACTGTGGGTGACGATAAAGAGTGGACACACACAGACACACACACACACACACACATACACACAGACACACACACACACACATACAGCAGTCCCATTCCCTGTGTTCTCCCCTAGGCAGTGTGTATTACTGAAGGACAGCGAGCATCAATCTCAGAGTGGACCATCTTGCCCGGGGTCTGGGCCGGGCTGGGCCGGGAGATGATTCTGGTATCAATCACACTTTGTTGTGTGTGTGTGTGTGTGTCGGCACAGTGTCTTAATCGCTCGGTGTGTTTCCTTCTCCGTCCCGATCGATAGGCTGCTCTCAACGTCACACGGAGACAGATCCATCACATACACTCTCCGTGTCCACCGCTGTGGCATAACAGGCTGTTTGTCGTGGAGTGAGGACAGGAATTGAGCCGTATAGAGGATCTAGAGTAGTATAGAGCATTGAGGAGTAGTGTGCGTGTGTAGGAGGGTATAGAGGAGTTTAGAGGACGATAGAGGGGTGGAGAGGTGAGGGTTTTAGAGTACATCGTGGTATTGATGGGTCTACAGGGGTATAGAGGGGTATAGAGGGGTATAAAGGAGGATAGAGGGGTGGAGAGGTGAGGGTTTTAGAGTACATCGTGGTATTGATGGGTCTACAGGGGTATAGAGGGGTATAGAGGGGTATAAAGGAGGATAGAGGGGTGGAGAGGTGAGGGTTTTAGAGTACAGAGTGGTGTAGATGAGTCTAAAGCGGTATAGAGGGGTATAGAGGATGTGTAGCATGTCGGCGGGATCCGACCCTCACCTTGTTCCTCTCAAACAGCTCCGTCTGGATGGTCTTGAGGTCGGTGTCGAGGGCGCTGGCGGCCTGACGGCGTTTGCGCGCCAGCTGTTCCTCCAGGTCCTCGGCCTGCGCGCGCAGCTTCTTGTTGTCGCGCTCCAGCGCCAGCTTGTCTGTCTCCAGACGCTCCCGCCGCCCCCACTCCGCCGCGTTCTCCACCTGCAGACGCTCCATCTAGCGGAGAGAGACAGGCGATGAGGGAGGGAGAGGGACCACGATGGAGGAGCGTAGGGGAGGTGGGGAGGGTATGGGAGAGAGGAAGAGACAGAAAAAGAGGTAGATAGAGACAAGAGAGATTTTTTTTTAGCTATGCATGGACTCTCATCAATGGCAAATAGAAGAGATGAATAATTCAAGCCAACAGAAATCAGACAATGACTTTGAAAGGTGTCAGAGGTGTTCAGAGAGAAGTCTGAATCACGGACTGTTCTAGACTACCTCACCTTCAACGTTAAAATTGAAAGGGGGCTGGTGGGCTTCAGACTGTCATAAGGAAACGTTTTAAGTCCAATCCTTTGGTGTTACTCCACACACACACATACACTCACACATACACACCCCATCCACCCTTGGAGTCTGCCCAGACCTGTCACACGGTGTGAGTGCTGCTCACCTCAGCCCGGAGCTCGGCCAGCTTCTTGTCCATGCTGGTTCTGGCCCCCAGCTCATCCTCCAGGTCCTCACACATCCGGCCCAGCTCGTCCTGGTGCATCTCCTTCAGCAGGTTCACCTGGGGCACAGAGTCCCAGCGTCACAGAGCGTGTGCGTTTGGGTGGGTTGGTGTGCGTTTGTGTTTATGTTTGTGTATGTATCGGGCGTCTTGGGGGCTAACACAGGGGCCAGGGTTCAATTCCGCCCTGGGTCATTTCCTGCATGTCTTCACCTCTGTCTCTCCTTGCGTTCCCGCCTCTCTCTCCAAATGTATTATAATTAAAACCGAAAAAGGCCAATATATTTGTGTGCACAGTGTGGTTGTGTGCGTGTGTGTGTGTGTGGTGTGTGTGTGTGTGTGTGTGCGTGTGTGTGTGTGAACGCCTGTGTGGGAGACCTTGTCCCAGCCCAACCTCAGATACTTCAACTTCAACTAATTCAGATTCACCTGCCCTGCTGCCCTTCACTCAACTCCTCTTCTCATTAAACAGTCATTACTGATCGCCCTCCATCCATCTTATCTCCCCCCCTCTATCACCCAGTCATTGCCCTGTCTCTCGCCCCCTCTGCTCGGCAGCCCCTCTCCTGTGCCCTCAGTCACATTCAGGGTGTCTCTCCCCCGGCCTCCACAGACAGACAGACAGACCAGCACGAAAGTGGGCCGAGCGTGCCTGTCTGTCTGCTGGCTGATCTCAGAGCTCCACCTAGAGCCTGGCTCCTGCTACTACACCCTCTATGTGAGCCGGGTGAGAGACGGACAGAGAGGTCTCAAGGAGTATAGAGGGGTTTAGAGGGTTATAGAGGAGTATAGAGGGGTTTAGAGGGTTATAGAGGGGTTTAGAGGGGTGTAGAGGGGTGTAGAGGAGTATAGAGGGGTTTAGAGGGTTATAGAGGAGTATAGAGGGGTTTAGAGGGTTATAGAGGAGTATAGAGGGGTTTAGAGGGTTATAGAGGAGTATAGAGGGGTTTAGAGGGTTATAGAGGAGTATAGAGGGGTTTAGAGGGTTATAGAGGAGTATAGAGAGGTTTAGAGGGTTATAGAGGAGTATAGAGAGGTTAGAGGGTTATAGAGGAGTATAGAGAGGCAAACAGAAACATCCAAGCCTTGCCTGTTTAACGGTCTCCTGCTTGGTCTTGTTTAGCTCTTCATATTTGAGCTTCCATGGCTCAGCTCTGCCTCCAGCTTCTCTATGCTCTTAATGAGGGCGTGTTTATCTCTGGATAAAGGGAGTGAGGGGGAGAGAAAGAGAGATATTGGGTTATGGGTTACTTTAAGAGCATGGCAAGAGTCCAACAGGTAATATCCACGACAACGTTCTCAAACACAAACTATATCTTCCGCTCTCTCCCACCCTCTCTTTTTTCAACTTTCCCTCTTTTTCTCTCTCTCGCCCAGCTTTAGAGTCCACCCCTTACTCTCGCTCCTTCAGCAGGACCTTCTGTGATTCGTCGAGGCGTAGCTGAAGAGCGTTGAGCTTGCCGGAGTCTTCCTCCAGCGTGCTGATGTCGTCCCAGAGCAGACGACTCCGGTCCTGACGACTCAGCGGCGAGCGCAGGCTGTTGGCGCTGCGGGCGTCCCACGAGTCTGGCCCCTCCCCCTTGGACCGCAACACTGACTCTAACAACTCCAGATCCTGGAGAGGAAGAGGGCGGAGGGGAGACAAGAAGAAGAGGAGGGGGGAGGAGAGAAGGTGGGAAGGGGGAAGAGGGTGGGGGGGTTGGGTGTTTGGGGGGAAGGAATACAGAGAGAGAGGTTACATGATGTCAGGTCATGAATACTGCAGTTGTTCACTCCCACCAGCAGATGACGCCAGAGGCGTGTAGAGCAGTGCGTGCAGGCTGCATGTCCATGCTGAGCCCAGGCTGAGCCACATGTGGAAGCACTCAGAGCGTGTCTGAGGCTGAGAGGAACAATGCAGGAACAGGAAATGGATGTCGGAGAGCGGCCCCTCCTGCCCAGCTCACAGCACTGTTTATCTAACCTGATTTATCAGACATGGCTGTCTGAGGGGAGGTCTGCGGTGTGTGTGTGGTGTGTGTGTGTGTGTGTGTGTGTGTGTGTGTGAGAGTGTGTGTGTGTGTGTCTGCTGCTCCAGGTTAGGTTTGTAATTATTTTCCATGTTCTCTTTGGCTGCTGGACTGAGAGAAACTGAGAAGTTATCACCATAATTACCCATGCCGAAGGCCAGCCCTCCTGGTTACACTCCTGTGCGGTGTATGTAATGGGTTGTGTGTTACCATGGAAACCACAACCCCCACTAGGTGAAGGTCATATCTGATTGGCAATGACACTGATCTGTATTCACTGCTGCTTCAGCCCAAACATTCGCAGCATTGGTTAGCTGTGTGTGTGTGGATGTGTGTGTGCCTGTGCATGGATGTGTGTGTGTGTGCAGCAGAATACAACTAAGCAGTGAGAGCTCCTTGGCAGGAAGCACAGGAGACACACCCATCCTAAAAACAGAAACATGAATCTAAATTTTGTTCCACTCTGGACCTCCGAATCTGGATCTGAAGCTTCTGGACCTTCTTCTAGATCTGGAGTCTCTAGACCTGCATCTGGATCTAGACTCTGGACCTGATGCCTGATCTAGAGTATTTATATCTGTACCAGCTCTCTGCTGTGGGAATAAGGTAGCTGTAGCACTGCAGAACTATCTGTCTGGGAGACCCCAGTGCCAGACCATGATATGTATGTGTGTGTGTGTGTGTGCATGTGAGTGTGTGTGTGTGCATGTGCATGTGAGTGTGTGCGTGTGAGTGTGTGTGTGATTCTATTTTAGGACCAAACCCCTCCAGAGTAGCTAGTCACTATTCAGTTTTATTCTCTTCTCTGCTTTTCTCTTCTGTTTTGTTCCCTCAGGTTAAGAGACCTCAGTGTGACACAGTTATATGCTCGGCAGCGAAACACACCTGCTGGGCTCACATTGACATGATTTAATGTATGTGTGTGTGTGTGTCAGAGAGAAAACGAGCGAAAGAGAGAGAGAGATTTTCATTTAGATGATGAAACGCTTGTAATTGAATTTGTTCTTTTGAAGTCACGTGACCTGGCTAGCACAGCTGAATCTGCACCACTTTCATCTACAAGAACAAAGTTGAGAAACTCGGTGAGGTGTGTGTTCTATGTTCTGTGGTTCTACAATGTGACCCACCTTTTGTCTGTCTAGTTTGTCTGTCCCCACGTCTCTCACTGGCTCCTGTTCCGGCGAGCCAGGCCCCTCCCCCACCCTGCCAGGCCCCTCCCCCTCCATAAGCCCCACCCTGTCCTGCGTACTGTCCGCAGCGGGCTGCAAGGAGGAGGGGGACGGGGAAGGCGGGGTCGAAGAGGCCGCGCGGAGGGCGTGGGAGGGGGAGGAGGACGAGGCGGACTGGTCGGCACGGAGACGCAGCGCGTCCTGTCGGAGGGTCTCGTTCTCGGAGGCCAGTTCCTGTCGCTCTCGCCGCGCCCCCGTCAGCTCCTTGGTCATGGCGTCCAACCGCTGGCGGAGCTGCCGCACCTCGTCACGGGCACGGTTACGCTCCGAACGCACCTGAGGCGGGACAAGGTCGGGATGTGAACAGGGCTCTGTCACCATAGGGGAACAGGACTCTCCTGGATGAGGAGCAGGTGGGGATGAGGAGGAGGAGCTGATGGTGATGGCTATTGGGCCTTCTGTTTAGCAGTGAGATGCTGCGCCCTGTACCCCGCTATGTGATGTCCCCGGCGTCCCCATCGTCATCCCTCTATCGTCATCCTCATCATCCTCTTACTCCTCATCATCACCACCACCACCACTATTATCCTAACATACCTCCTCCATCATCATCCTCACCCTCATCATCCCCTCCACCATCATCATCATCATCCTCCTCCTCTTGCATCATCATCTCCACCACCACCATCATCATCTTCATCATCCTCACCTTGCTCCACTTCTCCCTCCAGTTAGCGGTGCAGTCCGACCACCACCTCATGGTCTTCTCCATCTGTGCCGCCCTGGCCCTGGCCTCCTCCAGCTCCCTCAGCCTGAGCTCCTCTCTGCTCTCCCAGTCTCCCCCCGCCTCCAGGCCCAGGCCCAGCCCCGGGGACAGCAGCAGTGGGGGGCTGGAGCTGGGGGTGCCCCCCGTGGGGCTGGGGGTGTGGGTCAGGCTGTCTGGGGAACGGACCCCCCGGTCAGGGCCCAGTCCCAGGCCACACAGCAGGCCTGAACCCCCCGACTTGGAGGCCTCGGACAGGTGGGGGCTGGGGGTGTGGTTCATGACGGAGCCGATGGTGAGGACGAGGACGATGAAGAGGAGGATGAAGATCAGGGGAAAGAGGGGGGATCTGAGAGAGGGTCTGTTCTCAGGACTGCATGGCCCTCCTCTGTAGACCTGCTCCCTAAACAAACACAAAACAACAACAGTTAGAGTCGAAACCAATCATCAATCATCCTTCATCAGTCCTCCACTCGTTGTTTTCTCTACCTCTTCTCTACCTTTATTCATCTATCCATCCACCCCACCCCTCTTTCTTTAACATGACCTATACACTATGGCCTCAATGAGTAACTAGTTGCTGTAACGCTGTACAGCGGTCTGCTCAGTTCTTATCAGCTGGTCTGATTTCAGTCCGGTCGGGCTGAGTCCAGTTGGGACCTTGATCTCACCCCTGATCCAGGACCAGGCCCAGCAGCATGGAGATGAGCAGTCACATGGATGAGATTACCAAGCCCTCCCACATTCTGATGGAACTTAAACAAGCCAATTATGAGTGAGGCATCTACCAATACCATGGCAACTGCCTAAACCTAATGACCTGAGGCATGTCCATTCACACCTCAGTCTGACACCATGGCAACCAGGAAATCCAGAAGCACTCACACAGCAAAAGCAGACCAATATACTGTGTGTGTGTGTGTGTGTGTGTGTGTGTGTGGTGTGTGTGTGTGTGTGTGGTGTGTGTGTGTGGTGTGTGTGTGTGTGTCTTTTTAAACGTGTGTGTATGTATGTGGGGTTTAATAGAACCCATGCATGACTGACCTCCAGTTTAATGACTTTCCCCTGCTTCAGGGAAAGCCCTTTTAAGTATAATTCAAACAAGAACGTATCTTCAAATGAAACAGACATACACACACAAACTCACGCACATTTAAACACACACACATAACAATCAATAAACATTATAAGCAACAAAGGATCCCATCTGGACCAGAGACAGTGGCTGCAGTCCTCTACACGCAAACACACGCTCACACGCTCACATAAAAAGCTCCGGAGAAGGAGCGAAAGAAGGGATGAGAGAGAGAAGATTGGGGGAGGACCAGACAGTAACCTGAGCTGAATCAGGGTCAGACACAGTAGAAACCAGACCTGGAACAGGGGAGACAGAGAGAGATGGAGTGGGGTTGATTAAAGATGGGAAGCAGGAGGAAGGGAAAGCATGAGGGAGGGAGGGAGGGAGGGAGGGAGGGAGGAGGGAGGGAGGGAGGGAGGGAGGGAGGGAGGGAGGGAGTGAGGAGGGAGGGAGGGAGGAGGGAGGGAGGGAGGAGGGAGGGAGGGAGGGAGGGAGAGAGAGAGAGACGAGAGAGAGAGAGAGAGGGAGGGAGGGAGGAGGAGGGAGGGAGGGAGGGAGGGAGGGGAGGGAGGGAGGGAGGGAGGGAGGAGGGAGGGAGGGAGGGGAGGGAGGGAGGGAGGGAGGGAGGGAGGGAGGGAGGGAGGGAGGGAGGGAGGGAGGGAGGGAGGGAGGAGTCGTGTGAGGGAGGGAGAGGGAGAAAGGTAAACAGAGAAGTTAAAGTAGAAAAGCGATGAGAAAGGGGAGGATGAGCGAGAGAGAGAGAGCGAGAGAGAGAGAGAGAGATGAGAGGAGAGAGAGAGAGGAGAGAGGAGGAGGGAGGAGAGAGGGCGAGAGAGAGAGAGAGAGAGAAAGTGAGAGAGATAGACAGAGAGGAAGCAGGAGAGGGAAGGAGAAGTCGAGCTGGGGGGGTACAGTAGAGTACATGGTTCTGGTAAGTGTGTAATCTGACCCTCGTCAGGGGCTGACAGGAAGGGTAGAGAGGAGCGAGAGCGTGAGAACAGAGACATGAGAGAATGACGAGGAGGGAAACAGCAAGACCAGAAAGGACCAGCATGTGGAAGGAGGAGGGTAAAGAAAGGAACAAAGAAGAACAACTAAGAGACGAAAGACAGAATACGAGAGAATATGTGAACAAGGAAGTGGAGGTGGTTAATGAACACGCACATATATGAGAGGCCGTATAGGACATTATCATACGTGGTCTCACATACACGCCATGACCTCACATAGATACCTGTAGTACTCGCACATAGATACCAATAGACACTCACACAGATACCAGCATACGCGCACACATACCAGGACACCATCAGACGGTCACACAGACACCATCATACTCTCACACATACACCATCATACTCTCACACATACACCATCATGACTCTCACACATACACGATCATACTCGCGCACATACACCATCATACTCGCACACATACACTATCATACTCTCGCACAGACACTATTATACTCTCGCACAGACACCATCAGACGCTCACACATACACTAGCAGACGCGCACACAGACACGAGCAGACGCGCACACAGACACGAGGAGACGCGCACACAGACACCAGCAGACGCGCACACAGACACCAGCATACGCGCACACAGACACGATCAGACGCTCACACAGACACCAGTAGACTCTCACACAGACACCAGCATACTCACAGAGATATCATCATACTCTCACATAGATGACCAGTATACTCTCCATATACACTAGTATACTCTCACATATATACCATTATACTCTCACATATACACCATTATACTCTTACACATACACCATTATACTCTCACATATACACACCATTATACTTGAATACTTGTCTATGTGAGAGAGTTTGATTGAAACGGAAGGCAGTTTGATTGAACAGGAAGTAGTACTGAATTCTCAGTACCTGATTGGCTTACACATGAAGAAGGATTTCGGGTACATGTAGCTAACGCCCACCTTCCCTATCAAGACGAGACTGATTGGCATGACAAGTTAGCAGTAGGCGTCTTAATGAAGCCATTGGACTCATTAATAACATTTTGAATACGTGTTTCAGTTATTCCTGGGGACATTATGGAATTAAATGACATATTACTTATGATAAAATTCTTGTGCACAATAATACTTGCTACATTTAGACGCTTTTAAAGGTTTTTAATTTTACCTTGAAGCTTTTTGTGAAAATTAGGCTAGTTTCACGACAGCGACTTTGGATGTAGACTAGCCTACTTAAACATGTAGCTGATTATCCAGTACAAGTGAGATATGTATACAGTTACATTAAACCTCTTCTTTGTAAACTATTTTGTCATAAATACGATGGGAACACATCACATGAACAATTCCAAAACAAGGGTGTGTAAAGACCACTCGGCTAATTACAGACGTCTTAAACCCCAATGCTACACTATCACAGGCATTGGCTTTAATTTAAATGATCGGCTAGTTTGTTTCATCAATTGAAAAAACTGATCTAGGACTTTTGACTCAAGTAGTGGGGGGTGCTAGGTTGTCCGTATTGCTTCCTAAACAACTATGGAATTCTACATTTGAGTTTTTGGGTGGATTTGCTTCTCATTGTCAGAAATGTTGGAATCAAAGACGACAGCCACCCACAGGGGCTATTTCTAACGCTAACGATTAAATGCGCCGGCTCTTTAGACCTGGATCATGTACATCAAGCAGCGGCACTCTACCCCTTACCCCTAGCCCATAGTTTTGGGGGGATTCGGCCTAAAAGACTAGCTCCTGACAGAGTGCTGTTGCCGCTCCTTGATGCACCTGATCTAGGTCTGAAGAGCCGGCGCATTTCATTGTCAACGTTAGCGTTAGACATAGCCCCTGTGTATGGCTGTCGTCTTTCATGCAACATTTCTGACAATGTTGCCGCAGCATTTGGTGTAGCCTATGCAAAATGTTATTAATAAATCCATCTTGTCATGTCAATCAGTCTCTTCTTATGGAAGGTGGGCGTTAGCTACATGTACCCGAAATCCTTCTTCTTCATGTGTAAGCCAATCAGGTACTGATAATTCAGTACTACTTCCTGTTCAATCAAACTGCCTTCCGTTTCAATCAAACTCTCTCACATAGACAAGTATTCTCTCTCACATAGACATGTATTGTCTCTCACATAGACAAGTATTCAAGTATAATGGTGTGTATATGTGAGAGTATAATGGTGTATGTGTGAGAGTATAATGGTGTATATGTGAGAGTATAATGGTATATGTGTGAGAGTATAATAGTGTATGTGTGAGAGTATGATGGTGTATGTGTGAGAGTATGATAGTGTATGTGTGAGAGTATGATGGTGTATGTGCGAGAGTATAATAGTGTATGTGCGAGAGTATGATAGTGTATGTGTGAGAGTATAATGGTGTATGTGTGAGAGTATGATAGTGTATGTGTGAGAGTATGATAGTGTATGTGTGAGAGTATGATGGTGTATGTGTGAGAGTATGATGGTGTATGTGTGAAAGTATGATGGTGTACTGGTTTGTGTGAGAGTATGATGGTATATGTGTGAGTGTATATGGTTTATATGTGAGAGTATAAAGGTATATATGTGAGGTCATGGCGTGTATGTGAGACCAAGTATGAATAATGTCCTATACGGCCTCTCATACACATACCCATACCAGTCACTGGCTGTCCTCACATACACACACTAAACATACACACACTAAACATACACACACTAAACATACACACACTAAACATACACACACTAAACATACACACTTAGAAACACCAATGCTATGAACCCAAATGTGTGACAGAGTGAAAACAGACAGTATGCTTCTAAACTAAGACAGAGAAACCATATCGTCTAAGAGATGACCGACTGAGAAAAGAGGATGAGGAATACTAAAGCAGCTTGTCTCTGTCAGGGAGCTCTTTGCCTGTCAGTGAAATCTGCTCCAAGACCGTGGTCCCATGCGTCAGCGACCCCAGAATCAAACGCTTCTATAAATAAGATGGATTCTTCCAGAAGGCTCTCTCCGCTAACCAAGCCCATCTGAAGGACCCGCGGCTGGGCAGCAGAGCCAGGACACCCTGCACGCTGCAGGACCTCCAACACCGACAGACAGAGAGTCTTGTCAGAACCAGACAGCCCGGGGGCTCACCGGTTATGAGTGCGTCCCACACAGGCAGAGGCTCCTGGGTTTCATCCCGGCCCGGGCCATTTCCTGCAGGGGTTTCCTCTGCCAGAGCAGCACAGTGCTCTAGTTTACCAGGATGATATACACTGAGGTATGGGAGGCGATACTCAACGCGCTCGCTCTCTACGGTTGCTCTCGCAGGCCCAGCAACACCTGCACCAGGAAATGAGGTCATGTCGGGATCTGGTCCGAATTGGTCACATGATCACAGGAGGGCTATTGGGATCATGAGCCAAGGGAACGTTCTCCATCCACCCCTCTTTCATCATCCCCCCCTCTCCCTTTGGGTAGAGTGTGCAGGAACAGGCTGAGATGAACATTTGTCACCGCCAGTTCATTCCTCTTGTGAGAAACGAATGTGGCCTACATTCCCAGCTGATATCTGGGTCTTCTGCTATCCGCACTGAGAGGGAGGAGAAGGCCCCTGCCCTAGGCTAGTCCAGACTGAGAGGGAGGAGAAGGCCCCTGCCCTAGGCTAGTCCAGACTGAGAGGGAGGAGAAGGCCCCTGCCCTAGGCTAGTCCAGACTGAGAGGGAGGAGAAGGCCCCTGCCCTAGGCTATTCCAGACTGAGAGGGAGGAGAAAGCCCCTGCCCTAGGCTAGTCCAGACTGAGAGGGAGGAGAAGGCCCCTGCCCTAGGCTAGTCCAGACTGAGAGGGAGGAGAAGGCCCCTGCCCTAGGCTAGTCCAGACTGAGAGGGAGGAGAAGGCCCCTGCCCTAGGCTAGTCCAGACTGAGAGGGAGGAGAAGGCCCCTGCCCTAGGCTAGTCCAGACTCCGCAACTGACAGAGGGGGACAAAGAGAGGGGCCAGGGGTCAGGGGTCAGGTGAGGGCCACTCTGGGGTCGCACTCCTATGGAGAGGAAGTGAGAGGCCCAGGACTGCACAGCTGGTGAGCTGCAACAAAGGATAGTAAGGTTAACGTTTCTGTGTGTGTGTGTGTGCGCGTGCGTGTGTGTGACACACATTGGTCCACACTCTTCAGATGATCCAGTAGCGAGACAGTGGCTAACACCAGGGGGCAGTAGTGAGGCAATTTGCAGTGCTGCCCTGCAGGCAGACGTGCATGATTAAAGAGATGAGTGTTAATTAACTTTGATGCTAATCTAGCAATAGCTAATGGCACAGCATCATGCCACTGGGCTCTATGGGCCTACAGACACAAGCCGTCTTCCAATTACACCAGTTATCAGAGCTGTCTCCTTCTATTCCTGCCCCTCTCTACCTCTCTGTCTCTTTGTCCTTTCTCCTGGCTCTCTATGCCCTTTCCTCTACAGTGTATCACTGTATCATCCTGTCACTGTTCATAGGACAGATATCCTCTGGACAGCTGGCACTACCCTGGGAACATCCCCAAATAGAACACACACACGCCCAGTCACCCTCAAGACCACAGTCATTTCACTGGAAAATACAACTGTACTACTGCAAAAGAGGTTACTGAGAAACACATTCGTCTATGACACCAATAACCTGGATATCTCGTGATGGAAGACCGGAGATGAGGGAGGCGGGGAGGTGGGAGGGGAGTGAGGTAGGGAGAGAGAGGGGGTGGGAGGGGACAGGGAGCGAGGATGGAGGAGGGGGGGAGGGGAGGGAGGAGGAGGAGAAGGGGGGAGATGGGGAGGGGAGTGAGAGGGAGAGGGAAGGAGGAGAGGAGGAGAGGAGATGGGGAGGGAGGGAGGCGGGGAGGTGGGGAGGGGAGGGAGGGAGGAGAAGTGGGGAGTGGGAGGGGAGGGGAGGGAGAGGGCGAGTGGAAGGAGGAGAGGAGGAGATGAGAGGGGAGGGAGGGAGGCGGGGAGGTGGGAGGGGAGTGAGGGAGGGAGGAGAAGTGGGGAGGGGGGAGGGGAGGGAGTAGAGGAGGAGGACGAGGAAGGAGGACGAGGAGAAGAGAGAGGGGAGGGAGGGAGGCGGGGAGGGTGGGGAGGGGAGGAGGGAGGAGAAGGGGGGAGGTGGGAGGGGAAGTGAGAGGGAGATGTGAAGGAGGAGAGGAGAAGATGAGAGCGAGGGAGGGAGGCGGGGAGGTGGGAGGGGAGTGAGGGAGGAGAAGTGGGGAGGTGGGAGGGGAGTGAGAGGGCGACGTGAAGGAGGAGAGGAGGAGATGAGAGGGGAGGGAGGGAGGCGGGGGAGGTTGGAGGGGAGTGAGGAAGGAGAAGTGGGAAGATGGGGAGGGGAGTGAGGAGAAGTGGGGAGGTGGGAGGGGGAGTGAGGGAGGAGAAGTGGGGAGATGGGAGGGGAGAGAGAGGGCGAGTGAAGGAGGAGAGGAGATGAGTTTCTGAGAGCAGCAGATGGCAGAGGTTTCCCCTTTGGTGATTAAAAAACACGCAAGCTGGCTGGCTGGCTGGCTGGCTGATTTACTGCCAAGTCGGACTACCATCAGCCGTGTGCACACACACACAAACACACACACATCCAAACACACACAAACACACACACATCCACACAACAACCCAAGTGATTTACTCTCAGTCCCATTGGTAGGGGAAAGGAGAAGCTGTTGAATAGGGCGAGAGATGGAAAGGGAGGGGGAGACAGATAGATGTGGCATGTGTGAGGACCAGGTTTACATGTAAACATGTAGGAATGTGTGAATGAGTGTGTGACTCACTGCAGCTAGTGGCAACAGGACCGTCATGAGGAAACACGGAAGCTGTCTTCATGTCAACATCATGTTCTATCACTTCCAGGACCTTGGACAATGTGTGTGTGTTGGTAGTCTGAGTTTCTGTATCATTAATAGATGACGTGACAGTTCTCCCCCCTCTGCTGAGATCAAATGGAGCGTGTTTGGCACCAGTCGCCCCAGAACCAGAGTCCTGGCCCGCTCTGTTCTCAGGGATCGACAGCGGAGGGAAATAGCACAGATCATGTGACCCGTGAAACACACCCTGGCAGGAAGGAACACAAGCCCATGCCATGCTGGAGAAAGAAGTTGGTGTGTGTGTTTGTGTGGTGTGTGTGTGTGTGTGTGGAGGGAGAAAGAGATTTTCAGATTTCTAAAAGTCTTTATTGGCCAGTCAAAACTGTCTGATACCGAGCAGTTACCCCACCCTGGACAAGAAGAACCTACATAATCACATTGAGGCAGGATAGCGGAGGGAGAGAAAGTGACAGAGAAAACTGAGTTACAGTAAAGAGATAAAGAGATGGTAACTCCCTCCAGGTTCCTCCAGGCTACCATTCACCTCAGTATTAATGAGTCAATCAGTGAACAGGGTGCTGGGATGCTCCAGTGCTGCTGCATCAACAGAACAGAACTCCTGCTCATCTGTTCACAAACCACATGAGCAAGAACAGGCATGCTCGACAGAGCACATCAATATCTCTCTCTCTCTCTCACACACACACACACACACACACACACACACACACACACACACACACACACACACACACACACACACACACATACACACAAAGAGTCTCTCTTTCTCAATCTCTAAATCATTTACTCACTCATATACACACAAGTACACACACATAGGAACACACATGCACAGACACACACCCACACTCACGATGCACCTTCTCCCCACCCTCCCCTTCATGTGAGAGCAACACGCCTACCAGGACTCCACTTGTTTGAATATGACTATTCCCTCACACACACACACTATCTGTTCTCCTGTCTTCTCATTTGAACACTGTATTCCCAGTGTTACACTAAAGGGTGTTTGGAAATCTCTCTCTGTCTCTATCTCTCTGTCACTTTACCATTCCCCTCTCCCCCCCTCTCTTCTCCCTCTCTCCTGCCATCCCTCCCAAGCTCATAAAGCCCTCGCCCCCCTATTGGGTAATAAACACATTGACAGGCACATCTGTCCTCTGACCTCCTGCTCGGCCTGGGCTGGGCCACAAACACGCCCAGCAGCAATCAGGCAGCAGCGAGCCAGGAGGGAGAGAAACCCAGAGAGTTACGAACGACACGTGTCATTTCCCCTCTCTCCTGACACGCATCATCCATCCGTCCGTCCCTTCACAAACGTCTTTCCCCTTTAATGGTCTCATCCTTTACTTCCGACATCCCTCCACCTCTCCTTCCCCCGGGATTCTCTTTCTCCCCGTCAGATTCACGCGGTTCACACGCGCACACACACGTAAACACAAGGCCCAAACATAGGCCCAAACTCAAGCTCTGTCCCCCTCATGCACACCCAGAACTGGACTGCTTATCTGGCTCAGATTACAGCAGAGTCAAGGCCTGCTTAGACGTCAGAGTCATGTGGGGTTGTAGTCAGGGTTACACACACACACACACAGGTGGGGATACATATAGGCCTAGAGAGGTGTGTAAGCATGCCTCTCCCCTTAACAGCTCCTGGCTTCAACCATGAGACCCACTATAGGGATCTGACATTTTTATGACACAGGTGTAAACCAAAATTGGAAAATAAAAACACACACCAAACACACACACACAGAGAAGGACATCTCAGGGTTAAAGGGTTGTTGGAGCAGTGTGAGAGATGCTGCATGTCTACAGTAAGTACAAGGAGAGGGGGAGGGAGTGTGTGGGAATGTGGTGAGAGCTGATTGTAGCAGAGCTCTTTCACAGGATTTCCTCAATCACACACTGAAAACCTTTCAGTGAGAAGCAGCTCTGAGGTCTGGCGCTCTCTCTAAGGTCGGGGAGCTGGGGTGGAGGGGGAGCGGGGGGTGGAGGGGGGAGCGGGGGTGGAGGGGGGAGCGGGGGTGGAGGGGGACCATGGTTTGACCACAACCCTCCTACTACTCCTGAGAGCAGCCAGGCCTGGACCTATCTCAGGGGCAGGTCTTGGGTTCTAGAACGGTTCCCCCAACCGCATGAGTCAGCTGGGCGGGAATGCAGGAGTCCACCGAGTCGGGTTAGAACTTGGCGTAACCATGGAGACTGGTTAGGCCCTGGTGTAACCGTGGAGACTGATTAGGACCTGGTGTAACCACGGAGACTTGTTTGGATCCGGTGTAACCATGGAGTTATACTTCTTAAATCAGTGTGTCATTTAAGTTTAATGATCTGGAATCGGCATCCATCCTACATTTAAGACAGATTCAATTTAAAGTTTCAACTTTTGAAAGCAAGCCAAAGAGACATTTGTGAACATCAAAGTTTTGCAGAAGAGGAAAAAAACAGATACCAAAGATTCGTAAACAGAGTCTGGCGCACAACTCTTCTCATCAAAGACCCCAAACACACACAAACATCCTAGTCTCTGACACACACACTAGACTGACTCATAACTCAGCCTCTCCTCCTTTATCCTCCTCCTGCAGCTCCTTCCTCCTCTCTGGAGGGCAGAGTCCCAGCTTGAGGAACGTTCAGGAGTTCAGAGGGCAGATATGAGAGAGTAAGCAGGAAAGCCTGAGGACAGGAAACTACTAACACAAGTTAACACAAGTTAACACAAGCTAATACAAGCTAACACAAGCTAATACAAGTTAACACAAGCTAATACAAGCTAATACAAGCTAACATAAAATACCACAACCTAACACAACCTAGCACGACTTAACAAAAGCTAACAAGCTAACACGATCGGAAACAGGCAAACAAAAGCCAACTAAAACTAAAACATTCTAACACCAATGTTTCTGGACTGACATCTGCTTGTGACACTGCCCCACCACCACCCTCTGTAATGACTGGTAGTAACGGTGATCGAAGGACAAAGAAGGGGAGGCCAGCTGAGGTTGTTTGCCAGACTCAGGAATGGACTAGTCCTGCGACTTCTCTGCTCTAATATGTATCTGTCAATCCCAGCTGACAGAGAAGCTCCATCTTCCTGCTCTTACCCAAGACCTCAACAAGTCCTTTCATCACAAATTCCTTTCCTTAAAGCTTGTTATTATGGTTACACGATGTTAACAGTGAATCTACAGTAGTTTCCTGCACACTGTCTGTCTCTTCAGCAGAAAGACTCATTTTCCCAGAGGGCTCTCTGGTGTTGAGTGACTGGTGAGGGGTCTCTGTCTGCCATGTGTAATAGCACTGAACATTCCTGAACTATGACTCACTGGACACACACACACACGTGCGTGCACACACACACACGCGCACCCACACAAACACATCCTGTTGTCACGTCGGACAGAAAACCTACACCCATTCACACTCTCGTTAAAACATGAACGCTGTCCTGTTTTTGAATGCACATACTAAAAAGAACACACACATACTGTATACAAATATGCAGTCCCGTCCACTCCGCTCAGTGGGAGGTGGCTGAGGATGACAGCAGATTAGCAGGTTGAGGATGACATTCTAACCCTGGTGCTAAACTGCCAGACAGGAAGTGTGAAATGCTCTTTTCTTTCTCCCTGGTTCTCCCACCATCATTCCTCAGCCTGTTCTCACAGAGCTTCTTTACACACAGGCAGACGAGAGAGGGAGCGGGGTGGGATTTACAGAGAGAGGGGAAGATAAACGAATGGAAAAAGACTTGCACGCTAGTTCTAGACATGGGCTACAGTATGGAGCTCCATAATGTATGACATGTACCCTCACATGCTGTGGGCGCAATGTTGGTATGTACAGAGTACAGACAGTTAACTCATAAATGAAATGCAATAAACTAATACTCTCTCTCTCTCTCTCTCTCTCTCTCCCTCTCCTCTCTCTCTCTCGTACACACTAACACACGTACACACATTAACACGCACACACAAAACCATGACTCAGGTCCTTGTAACTCCTAACAGCCTGTTATCAGCCACATTAAAGGTCTATTTAACAAGATCAAAGACCTGAGCAGGAGAGTAGAGCTGCAGTGAAGTTTCAAGCGAACTCACAGGCGAGCAAGCGGAGTATAAACTAGGTCTAATTAAAACAGTACAACTGCAGACATAGGAATGTGTCTAGTTCTCTCCTATCCAATTTTCAATCTCTCTAAATACACACACACACTTACACAAAGACCCATACACACAAGAACGCAGTCCTGTGCAACCTGCACAGTAGTGCATATTAAGCAGCACAGCGGGACCTGGGCTAATTATATGTGCACAAGACTGTGATGATGACATGTATTCTGTGTGTGCGTCCGTTCACATCTGATGCATATGGCTCCTGGCTCCGTCTCTGGCTCAGGGTCGTATTTCTGTCGAGCTAGATGTCCATCCCAGGACAGCTAGCAGGCGTTGCAGAATCAGATAGCCCTAATTTATTCAGGAGCACAGGCTTAGCCAGGCAGTGATGGAGGGATGGAGGGATGAAAGAGAAAGGAGGTGTAGAATGTCACTGCTTGTTTCTCAAGCCTGCTGGTGAAGCTGAAGAATAGAGGGAGGACCTTTGAGGTGGAAGGAGAGATTGGAGGTGTAAGTCGAGGGAGGGATGGAGGGATGTAAATAAGTGTGGATGGCAGATTTAGCTAAAGTTGAGCTAAAACAGGAACAGGTCCACAGGGCTGAAAGCTTCAAAGACTCAGAAACAAATGAATTCATAATTCAGCATAATTACCAGCACTAGAAGTAAATCAATGTAGTACAGAAGTTCCATGGCACAGACACAGGGATGCAGCAGAACTGCTGAGGAGCTGAGAAAAGCAGGCTGCAGTGAGACAGGCAGGCCCGAGTGAGACAGGCAGGCCCGGGTGAGACAGGCAGTGCAGGGTGAGACAGGCAGGGCAGGGTGAGACAGGCAGGCCAGGGTGAGACAGGCAGGGCAGGGTGAGACAGGCAGGGCAGGGTGGAGACAGGCAGGGCAGGGTGAGACGGGCATGCCAGGGTGAGAACAGCCAGGTTATGTTGAGATAGACAGGCTCACCATGCACAACTACACAGAGCCACAACATGGCTTTGACTACCAGGAAGTAAGAGAGGAAAAAGAGGAGATCTTACTTTACACAAGTTGTTTGTATCGCCATTAATCAGCTAAAGCCTACCACCCCAAACACTCAAACACACATTAGTAACTGAAGTGATCTATCCAGGCCATCTGGCCAACTGTCCAGACCTGGGTCGACAGGGTGACAGAAGGCCCAAGACTGAGCTGTGCCCCCCCCCCAAACACACACACACACACACACATGCACACACACACACACACACTCCTACAAGCAGACAAATAGCATTAGTCACACACACTGATCTGCCTCATTGGGAGTGTTAGTGTTGTTCACCAACAGTATAAACTCTGCTCATAAACACGTGTGTGTGTGTGTGTTTTAAGCCCCCTCTCTCTCTCTCTCTCTCTCTAAAGAGACATTAATTACACAGTTTAAAGGTCAAGTGAATTCATCGTTTATGCAGACAGGTGTGAAAGAGGAGGGAGGCTGTAATGGAGAGAGGGACGCTGAAAAAGAGAGACAGAGTGTGTCTTTGCGTTGCATGTGTGGGTGTGGATGTGTGTGTGTGTGTGTGTGTGGGAGAGAGAGAGAGAGAGAGAGAGAGAGAGAGAGAGAGAGAGAGAGAGGAAGAGCTAAAAAGAGAGAGAGAAATGTAAAAATAAAGTATAAATAAATTAAGTAGACCCATTGAGGCAGGTCTTTGGGGTAGGTAGATGGTGGCAGGTGTTCGGGGAAGATAATAGGGCCAGGTCTTCAGAGCAGGTTTTGGGAGCAGGTATTATCAGTATAGTGAGTGAGAGGTGTTTAGTGACTGTACTTAAACTACAGTACCTCTACTGAGCAGTATAGATTTAAGCTGTCTCTGGGTATCGATCACTCTGAGAAGACTATGTTTCAGCTTCTGTCAGACAGATGGAGAGAGCGGGAGAGAGAGAGAGAGAGAGAGAGAGATGAGAGAGAGAGAGCGAGAGAGAGAGAGAGAGAGAGAGATGAGAGAGAGATACAGAAAAGAGAGTCGGGGAAAGAGCGAGTGAGATGACAGAGAGAGAGAGAGAGAGAGAGAGAGAAAGAATAGAGAAAGAGAGAGAGAGAGAGAGAGAGAGAGAGAGATGGAAAACAAAAAAGACAGAAAGTGGTGTAAGTATATGACAAGCATGCTGATTCAAAGCGGACTCTAAGGGAACCTCTTGTTTTGGATATTTCCAACAATCAGAGTTGTGACTTGGACAGGCCTATTATCAAGGCATTATGGGTAAGGATTTTCTGGTGTTGAGTCGGGGGTAATTGGGCGTTAAAGCCCAGTAAATCTGTCAGCTAATGGGCTGCGGGGTGGAGTGGGCCGAGGGGACCACAGCATCAGATGATATGACAGACTTTTATAGGGGGACAGATTTGACTGTCGCGCCTGCTGCCAAAAACAGAGGAAGAGAAATGGGCAATTCCACAAACAATTCCAGCCCCTAAACCTCTCTGAGCACTGGAGCAGAGCGGAGAGGAAAGGTTCAACAGGCAGAGGACTGGGCCATTAGCTACACCTACACACTTAGAGAATCAAATAGGGCTTTGCACCTCCTTCATAACACTAGAAAAGGATCATTTTCATAATTTTAGATAATCTCTCTTTCCCGAAATCTCTCCATGTCTGACTCTCTTTTCCACACACACACACCAAGGAAGCAGAGCACTCATAAAATACATCATACCAGCATTTATGGGCTCATATAATATCAGTATTTTTTGGCGACGTTAAGACACATACTATCAGACCAAGGCCAGTGGCAGCACTGGCTCCTGGTAGGAGAATTATCTCTTCAAATCAACCAGAAAACTGATACAGTATTTGAAACTTGGGTTTATTGTTCAGTTAACAAGACTGGCAGTACAATAAGACACATGCACACATTACACACACACACACACACACACACACGTACAATAAGCTCCTCAATCAGACACATGCACACATTACACCCACACAAAAAACACACTTCTTACACACAGACCACAGCCACCAGTAGTAGCTGTGATGGCTACATCTGGCTAACTGCTTACAGAGGGCCAGGGAGAGACCGTTGACGTCACCCAGCGGTCCAGCCCTAGCAGGAAGGTCACATGCTGACTTACGGACACTTCCTGTGGATAGCATTGACATGCATTCACACACAGGTACTCTTTCCCGTGTTCTTATACAACAAAGTTCCCAGTCTATTTTCCTCACACCAGAAAATAAGTTACTCTGGCAAGCTCACGTGTAAACGCAGAACACACACAGAGAAACAAAAGATTTCTGCATCGACAAACACTCCAGATTGGCCGATAGTGAAGCTCCATTGACAGATAGACTACCAGACCAAAGGCTCTCTCTCTCTCTCTTTACCAGACCAAAGGCATTCCTCTCCTTAGCCAAACACACACTAACTACCAAGTGTAGTTAACAAAGCTTCAATAAACAAAACTACTAAACAACACTGCATTCACATCTATTTAGTACATATTTAGACGCAGCTGAATAAAATGAGTACTGAATGCTGCTGCACTAAGGTCTCAATCTGCACACCCAAAACTGCTAACCCCATGAGATGAAGTCCCTGGCATGGATAGTCAGTCACTGTCATCAGGTTGGTGTGTGTGTGAGTGTGCGTGTGTGCGGCGCGAGGCCATAGCCACAGCAGTCAGGGTCAACAGTGTGCAGCTCCCTGCTTGGCCCTGTGATCCTTGCTGTAACAGCCAAGCCTGGAGATGCCAGAAACATTCCTCTCATCTGAATAAACCAAACAGATATGTCTCACATTCATCCTATGTTCATATTCTATACTTGTACATCTACACCTCATCCTTTATATACGAGTCACTCACTTTTCACAGAAAAGCAGACTGAGAAAAACGCAGAATGCGCAGCAAACGATAGTAAAGAGACGAAGTGAAACACGAAACACAGAATCTATGGGACATCATCACACACTCATATCCCGATCTCAACCTCACTCCTCTCCACCCATCATAATGTCCACTCTCTCATGCTAATCTCATCACCACATACTCCTCTCCAACTCTCTCACTGTCCCCTCTCTCTCCTCTGCTCCTACCTCTCCTCCCACTCCTTTCTCCTGTCCCCTCCTTCCTCTGCTCCTTACCCTCATCCTTCTCCTATCCACCTCTCTCCTGTCCACTCCTCTCCTCTGCTCCTCTCCTCACCCTCCTCCTCCCCTCCTTTCTCCTGTCCCTCCTCTCCTCTATGCTCCTTACCCTCACCCTTCTCCTTTCCACCTCTCTCCTATCCCCTCTCTCTCCTCACTCTCCTCCCCCTCTTCTCTGTCCCTCCTCTCCTCTCTGCTCCTTACCCTCATCCTTCTCCTCTCCAATGCTGATCTGAGCAGATCCCTCTAGATTCTGGCCCCAGGTTCTACGTGAAGAAACAAAAACTGTTGTGGAAAGGCCCTTTCATTCTGTTCCAAGTGTGTGTGGTGTGTGTGTGCTATGTGTGAGAGAGAGAGTGGAGGAAGAGAGGGAATGTGTATGTAGGGAGTATTGTTTCAGAAACTCTAACCCTACTAAAACAGATGATGTTACATTACAATGGTGTGTTACTGTCACAGTAATGATATCACCTATGAATTCAAATGATGACTAACATTAGCCACGGTCAGAATTTAGAAGGACCTGATTGACAACAGAGATCAAGTTGGTAAAAGAGAGACCAGACTTGACAGATTCTTCCTTTCTGGTGGCATCTGACAGTCAAAGATGGACAGATTCAGAACACTGGGTGAAAGCAGTTAAATCACGAAATGTAAAAGAGAGAGAGAAAGAGGGAGAAAGAAAGAGGGTGGAGGAAGATAAAAAGGGAGAAACACGAGGGAGAAAAGATAAAAAGGAGAGGGGGGTTGAAGGAAGAGCAAACACTCTTGACAGGGTTAGGGTTGGGTGTGGAAGAATGGAATGTGTTTAGCCAGAATGACTGTAGGTACACTGTCAATGTGGCATGTAGGCTATGTGCCATTTCTTCTTGATTGCACCAAAATAAACAGACAGTATGTATCCTCGAAAATTCACTAAGAGGGTGGTACGTCTATGGCCACCCATGGTAGCATTCAACTACTAACAGTGTACAATGTGCTATATTTGAGCTCAGCGTATCAGTCGGGAGGGTGGAGAGAGAAAGAGGATGTTGATATTCCACACAGGAAAAAAGACAAAGGGGAGTTCTACTCCAAGCCAAAGATTCAGGCTACATATAGCCAACCACACACAGACACACACACACTGTCTGCACGCGCTCACAAGCAGATGGGTCTCTTCCCCTTCCGAAAAGTCTGCGTTGCCATGACAACAATACTCAGGACTCATTCGCCAATCCGTGTGTATGTGTGTGTGAGTGAGTGTGTGTGCCGTGTGTGTAAGAAAAAGAGATACAGAGAGATGCCCAAGCTGAGATGTTAATAATCCCAGCGTGTCTGTCTGATTGTCAAGCTGACCGCTGTCTCGCTAGGTAGTGACCGCTGTCTCACTAGGTAGCTGACTGCTGTCTCGCTAGGTAGCTGACCGCTGTCTCGCTAGGTAGCTGACTGCTGTCTCGCTAGGTAGCTGACCGCTGTCTCGCTAGGTAGCTGACTGCTGTCTCGCTAGGTAGCTGACTGCTGTCTCGCTAGGTAGCTGACTGCTGTCTCGCTAGGTAGCTGACTGCTGTCTCGCTAGGTAGCTGACTGCTGTCTCGCTAGGTAGCTGACTGCTGTCTCGCTAGGTAGCTGACTGCTGTCTCGCTAGGTAGCTGACTGCTGTCTCGCTAGGTAGCTGACTGCTGTCTCGCTAGGTAGCTGACTGCTGTCTCGCTAGGTAGCTGACTGCTGTCTCGCTAGGTAGCTGACTGCTGTCTCGCTAGGTAGCTGACTGCTGCTAGGTAGGATGCGTCGCTAGGTAGCTGACTGCTGTCTCGCTAGGTAGCTGACCGCTGTCTCGCTAGGTAGCTGACCGCTGTCTCGCTAGGTAGCTGACTGCTGTCTCGCTAGGTAGCTGACTGCTGTCTCGCTAGGTAGCTGACTGCTGTCTCGCTAGGTAGCTGACTGCTGTCTCGCTAGGTAGCTGACTGCTGTCTCGCTAGTAGCTGACGCGTCGTAGGTAGCTGACCGCTGTCTCGCTAGGTAGCCCTGTGCCAGACCCAGCGCAGATGGAAGAGGGGTTTGACCCAGATGTGGGTCAGATGTGTAGGAGGGTGAATCGTCACCATAACGGGGGAAACTGGACCGGAGACGGAAACTATTAACTTTCAAAAACAAATCGTCATTACTGCAGAAATCTTCGACTGGAGTAGTTAATATCTATAGCCAAGATCCAGTAGCCAATTTGGGGACATAGTCTAATCCTCTGATCCAAAAGCCACAACATTTGCTTGGATGATGTGCATTGATGATGTGCTGTGATGATGTGCTGTGATGATGTGCAGTGATGATGTGCAGTGTGATGATGTGCAGTGTGATTATGTGCAGTGATGATGTTCAGTGATGATGTGCAGTGTGATGATGTGCAGTGTGATGATGTGCAGTGATGATGTGCAGTGATGATGTGCTGTGATGATGTGCAGTGTGATGATGTGCAGTGTGATGATGTGCAGTGATGATGTGCAGTGATGATGTGCAGTGATGATGTGCAGTGTGATGATGTGCAGTGTGATGATGTGCAGTGTGATGATGTGCAGTGATGATGTGCAGTGATGATGTGCAGTGATGATGTGCAGTGTGATGATGTGCAGTGTGATGATGTGCAGTGATGATGTGCAGTGTGATGATGTGCAGTGTGATGATGTGCAGTGATGATGTGCAGTGATGATGTGCAGTGTGATGATGTGCAGTGTGATGATGTGCATTGTGATGATGTGCAGTGTGATGATGTGCAGTGTGATGATGTGCAGTGTGATGATGTGCAGTGATGATGTGCAGTGTGATGATGTGCAGTGTGATGATGTGCATTGTGATGATGTGCAGTGTAATGATGTGCAGTGTGATGATGTGCAGTGTGATGATGTGCAGTGTGATGATGTGCAGTGATGATGTGCAGTGTGATGATGTGCAGTGATGATGTGCAGTGTGATGATGTGCAGTGATGATGTGCAGTGTGATGATGTGCAGTGATGATGTGCAGTGATGATGTGCAGTGATGATGTGCAGTGATGATGTGCAGTGATGATGTGCAGTGTGATGATGTGCAGTGTGATGATGTGCAGTGATGATGTGCAGTGTGATGATGTGCAGTGATGATGTGCAGTGATGATGTGCAGTGTGAGCAGCAAGGATGCCACTCGGTCCAAAGCCACCATGTTAAACCCTAGGACACGCTTCCATCTTGTCTTAGTAGGGCTTCGTGTATAAGGGCTCAGACGATGTTATGAGGTCATTCACGACAACCCAAATCACATATTCACATCTAACTTGCTCACTGAAAAGGAAGACACTCTCTCTCTAGTTATTCCAAAAACCCGATCAGTGGTTCTGATTGGATGAGATCCCTTCCAAGGTCTTAAAGCACACCATCTGTTTTCCTGTAGACATGGGTGTCTGTATGTCTGTGTCTCCACCCAGCTGTAAAACCCACCCAGTTCTCCTCCCAAAACATTGATAACAGGGCCAGAAGTGAGTGTATAACCCAGCCAGCACTCTACACTTATAGACAGCAGTGTTATCACACACTCATGTCATAGTAAAAAGGGGTACTTTAAGAAAAAGGGCTTCCATCACAGTAGGGTATGCTAAGTTGTAGCCTTTGCTAGACAACAAATGTAGCATATTAAATGGTAGCCTACCCCTAATCCTAAAGAATCAAACGTCCGTGTTATTACCAAGGAATAACCAATTTACTGGGCCGTTGCAAATCGTCTTTGAAGTCCACATGTGTCCCCCCCAAAAAAACTGAACAAACAAAACCGTGTTACTCTATCACCAATATCAGAATCACTGCAACATAACGGTCTGCTGTCTGGGCAGTGGCAGACATTTGGTTACATGATGTTGCTCTATTTCAGCTTTCAACTCCATTCATTCTACAAAGACTTACGCCACCACCACACCAGAGCACACTAGAAATGTGAATAAGCATTCGGAATCATTGTTGGACATGCATAAGAAACATTTGTTTGAGTTAGTTTAAATATAACAAAACTTTTACTAAAACACCCCCTATTGGTTGTTTGGTCAATGAACAGAGTTCTATTGTATCAACTTTGGATGTATCGCAAGAGCCTTAAACACCATGTTTAGCAACAATGTGCCCACATTGCCAAGTTTGTCCAACAAGTAACGTAGGGATTGTTCTCCAGTCTGCATTAGGCTACTAAACTACACAGACAGATTTTTTGTCAACTTTCAACTCATGCACACTCAAGGACGTTTAGGGAACAGACGGGATTTTCCTGCATGGAATTCTGCCGTGTTGTCTGTCATTTGACACCCTTGCCATCAAGCTGCTTTCAAGTGAAACTAGCTGTCCGCTGCAGAGTACAATAGTAGAATAGATCATTACGCACACGCACCTTGGAAATTGTGAGATTCCTGTCTTTTTATAAGGTCTCTCTGAAATCCGACTCGCTAGTATTCCTGTCTCAGACACAGTCGTCCCGTTTTGCTTTCTGGAGGAATTTTTGCCTGGGATTCGGAGGCATCGCTCGTGGAACAGAAGATTTGGAGTGAAAAGGGGCGGGACTCCTGTGTGAACAGAAGGCGGCGCTTCAGAGCATCCATCAACTGACAGCAGAAGTTGCTGAAAACGCTGATCAATAAATGTCCTCCTCACCTTCCCAGACGCTTAATTGTACATACAGTACAAAGACAAAATCACGGTTACGCACTTAATCGTTGTAGTTGCAGCTCATATCTTGTTTGCATCAGTGATAGGCCTACTAATGTTGACCTGCCTTCCTTCTCATCTTATAGCTTATTGTTCCTTACAGTCACTGGTCGAGTGACTGTTAGCATAGCTAAATGTGTGAAAAGGTCTGCGAAATTGATGGTAATAAGGACGGCGACAATGTTGCCAAAAAGTAATGCATGTCCAAGGTCAGACACACATTTCACAGGATTCTTACATTCATTCGATTCCTTCTCAACACTGTCTTGCAATTGGAAAGAGTTATGAATAGTCAGGATGAGTGGGATTTGTATATTTTCAAGAGTATCTGTGCCAAACATATTTGCTTTATTTGAAACGTTTAGAATCTGTCTCAAGTTCAGGGTTAAGTTGTTTTACCGATCCTCTCCAGCCTCACATCTTAAATGAAAGGCACTGTTGTCTCTTAAACTAACACTCAGCATGAGGCGCCTGAAACATAAAAAACTGCTGGAGTTGATAGATGATGACAGGCATGGATGAGTTTGTACACACCCACACACACATACCCACAGACAGAATGATATCCACTCTGGAGAGAACAGAGCCGGCTGCCTGCCAAAGTAACTCTGTCTTTCCTCATCTCTGGGAGCCTGTCCATCACTGCGGTCTTCTGTGAGTGTGTGAGTGTATATGAGAGAGAGCGAGAGAGAGCGAGACGAGAGAGAGAGAGCGAGAGAGAGAGAGAGAGAGAGAGAGAGAGAGAGAGAGGGACAGAGAGAGAGAGAGAGGAGAGAGAGAGAGAGAGATCGAGAGAGAGAGAGAGAGAGAGAATGGGGTGTGGGACGTGCTGAGCAGTAAGTGAAACCAGAGGAATAGTCCATGCTGGACCCCAACAGATATATTGTTTTCTCTTTAAAGGCACAGTTCACTGCTTTCATCCTCAGCCAAATCCAACCAGGCAACCAGGAACTGACCAGTGATGTCTTGTCAGTGGAAACGTTATCTATTGAACTATTACAGTAAGTTGTTTATCTGTCTCAACTACGAAAATGTGTTCATTGTTGGAATGCTGCTTCAGCGAGCTTACGAGGATGTATATTTAACGAGTTCATTGTTCCTTGTGTCCCTGATGGCTCAGTGGATAAGCACGTGTACCCTGACAGATAAGGGTTGTGGGTTCAAACCCCATGGAAGGCTCCAATGGTCTTTCCTTGCTGAAAAGGTCTCTCTAATTACTTCAGCTTCCACACTGAATTTCTATTTCTTCGATACGTTCACAACGTCCAAACTTACTCTCCACACTTTTTATTAACACTGGAGGAACGTAAATGATCTTATTGTTTTGTAACGTTCCTTCTAATGCCGACTAACAGTCTAGCTAGAGTCATTTGCTCAGTAAGGTATGTTGATATGTATTTGAAATGTATTTGAGACATCCCAACCTAGAAAATCTTCCACCAGACAGATAAGACACAGTTCAGCTTCCACACTGCCTCTTTTGTGCGACACACACATTTTTTTCATGAATTTTAGCTTGCAGGTATTTTTCTCATTTCTGTATTTTCAGCCATGTAAAAAATGTATTTCAGATTTCAGCATTCCAACGCATTTTCAGCAGGAAATGCTCTTTCTAGTTTGTACTGGGATTCGTAAAACGTGTAGAGGATGAGAATAAAAAAAAACAGGATATGATTATAGCAAGGTCAAAAATGCTATTAAACCATTTATTCAGAACAGACAGATGAGCAAATCTTGATGCCATAGAAAAACAACAATGTTTACGGCAGAAAAACACCAGAAAATATAGCTGCAAGCAGCAATGGCGGATTCCTCCTTCAAAATGGCAAAATGTTGTCAAATTGAGTTGACTCGGTCTTGGAGATGACCAGAAGACTAGAAAACCCTTCTGTCAGAATATCTTTTTTAAATACAAAAAACTATGCCTACAACCCTTCATTTACCAGCACAACATCTCATCCAATCCTGCCGGAGGAACCCTTAATATCATCAAGAGTAAATCAATACAAGGTCCCACATCTCTCCATGAAAACCCATGTTCACAGTACAATGAAAAACCAAAAGCAATCGATAACATATATAAACTGCAGAAAGTGAAATGGCACAGTTCATTTCCTAGCCAGAGCTCGAGAGTCTCTGAAGTAGCTACAGGTGCTCATGCAACAGATCGAAACCAAACTGTGTTTTCTGCACCTACACTGGACCAACACAGACAGACAGACAGACAGACAGACAGACAGACAGACAGACAGACAGACAGACAGACAGACAGACAGACAGACAGACAGACAGACAGACAGACAGACAGACAGACAGACAGACACCTTCAGTTAACAATTCCAGGCCATTTGATGTTCATAAAAAAGTATCTTGTTTTATTGAAATTTGTTGTTTGAATATAGCTATAGTTGAACACTCAAGCTTGTTCCAGCTCCACCAGTACCCCGTCACAGTCTTTAGGGTGCAGGAACATGACTGGTTTCCCGTGAGCTCCTATCCTTGGTTCTGCTGAGAGAGTCCTGATCTTCTGGGCCTTCAGGTGCTCAATGGCAGCATTTATGTCATCAACCTAGAACACAAGACAAAGAATCATATGTAACATGGAGGTCAGATGGCATAGCGGTTAGGGAGTCTGGATATTAATCAGAAGGTTGTTGGTTCGGTTCCTGGCCGTGCAAAATGACGTTGTGTCCTTGGGCAAGGCACTTCACCCTACTTGCCTAGGGGGAATGTCCCTGTACTTACTGTAAGTCGCTCTGGATAAGAGCGTCTGCTAAATGACTAAATGTAAACATTTGCCAGTACTATACTCATAAATCAGTCATTGTAACACGTGCCACTTCATTAATTTACTTTTAAAGTGGAGTGAGCAACAATTTATTAAGTCATTTATTTCTGAACATGCAAGGTTTATTAGTACACGATCAAGAAAAAATGGTGAAAGTCGGGATGAAGAGATATACATGTAGCCTATCACCTCTATGCAAATGTGATGCATTCCTCCAGACTTGTTCTTCTGAAGGAAGCCAGCAATGGGACTCTTCTCTCCTAGAGGGTGCAGCAGCTCCAGCTTGGTGTTCCCCAACTCCACAAACACTGTGTAGACGCCATGCTCAGGCAGGGGCACCTTGTCACTGACCCGAGCCCCAAGTACATCCCTGTACAGAGCAGTGGCCTTTTCCATGTCAGGAACAGCGATGGCTATGTGGTTCAATCTGCCTAGCTTCCATACTGCCCCTGGGACGCCTTGGCAGAGTGGAGTGGTTGTTGAGTGGGTTCTCAGCGAAGGCAAAGTGTGACGGGCACACTTCGAAAGACCTGTAACTGAAGATACACTGATTAATTTATTACAGATCAATCTTAGATATATTTAATGATTATTATCACAGTTCTCAGAGCAGGCTGAGACAGGGTTTGTTTGAGAATGTTTATGTTTGCTTGATAACGTGGTTTAGTCACAACAGCCGCTAGTGGGCGCTGTTGACAGCTTTGGAGACTTTAGGGACGACTGTTATTATTATGGGCTCTTCGGGTTATTCAATTCAACTGAACTTGAATCAAGTTGAGCATCTTTGCCAAGGATTCCAGTCGAAATGAAGCGAACATTATAAAGCAAGAGGAACAACCGATGAGATGAGAGGTTGTACGTGACACAAACAAAGAGGTATGTGTGGCACTTCGAGGATGGCTCCTGTCAAAATAGCAGGAGAACGTATGGTATTGTTACCTTAGGTACTTAACTAACGTTTATACTCGCCCGTTACATTGACATACGTATGCTTTCCAAAGAAAATATGTACAGATTAGAGCATAGAAGACAGAAGTGGATCTCTTACTTGCAACCTTCAACACGGACGCAGCCATATTTTCGAAGATATATGTGACGCCACCCGGAACTATATAGCAATGAAAAGTGTTTCCGGTGGAACATATTTACACGATACACATAGGTCTCCATGTGAGACAGAATGATGGCTAACGGGGATGTCGGCAACACGTTGCATGGGTGTTCAACAATCTTAAGTATCAACACTGTCAATCCAGAACAATTTCTAAGGTAAAGTCGACATGTCGTAGGTTAGCTTCATGGCTACAGCGATGATGAACAAGACTTGTTTGCGTACTCGGGTATTTGGTGCTGGTAGCTTAGCTTGCTAATGCTCGCGAACGTTAGCTTACAGCCAGCAGACAATTTTGGTACTGCGAGCTCAGAAGATCGCTCACCTTCTACCTGGTATGTCTACCATACTTGCGGCTTTAAACTGTGTTGTGTGTGCTTTTGTCTCAACAGTGTTCAGGATGCTGCCGCAGCTGAGTTCACCTCTCTTACTAAGGCCCTGTATGACCTGCAGAAGGGTCAGGAGTATGCAGACTGCCGAGGCAGCCCGCTGGACCAGCTCGTGGTGGAGAACTTCGACGAAGAACAGATATGGCAAGAGCTCGAACTCCAGAACTCTGCTGTGCTGAAGCACTTTGAGACTGCAGTCCAACAGGCTGCCTCTGATGACACGCTGAGTATCGTAGAGGAAGAGGAGGGCGATGAGGTGGAGGAGCGTATGGGCGATGAGGAAGAGGCAGGAAGTTCCAATGCACTGTTGGCTGACAATGCAGAGAATGTTACAGACGACGATTCAGATGTAAATTTTGATGTAGGCACCTTGGAGAAAAAGGTTCAACAAAAGAAACAGCCTGCGAAGAAAGCACCCAAACAGCTGGGTGTTCCGTCTGAGGTAGATGACAGGTTCTTCAAGTTGTCAGAGATGGAGTCCTTCCTGGATGATATGGACAAGCGGGAGGGTAAGGAGGGTGCGGAGGGAGAGGACGTTGATTACTTCCAGGATCTTCCCTCTGGGGATGATGACGAGGAGGACCTGAACTTTGACAACTTGCCCCCCAAGAAACACAACAAAAAGAGCAAGGTATGTGTTCTTGTTGAGATTCTAATATCATATTTTATGTTTTTATCAAGTTCATATAAATCTGATTCCAAAAAAAGTAAAAATCATTTGTATTCTGTCTTTTGAAATGATTACTGTTTTATTTGATTGCAGGTAACAAGCTCCAGGAATCTGAAGTACAAGGATTTCTTTGACACGGTGGAGGGTGCCCCAGCCAAGACAGATGACATGTCAGAAGACGAGGACAGCATGGACGGCATGCAGGAGGGAGAGGAGGAGGAGGAGGAGGAAGAAGAAGAGGATGATGAGGAGGAGGAGGACGATGAGGACGAGTAAGGCTCAGATTTTGTGGTAGTAAAATACAAGTTGCTAGATATCCTTTTCTTGTCCCTCCATATTTCCTCCGACATTGTCAGGTTTTGACCATCTAACATGTGGCTGTGCTTTTGTAGGGACTTCATCGAGGACGGGGAGGACGAGGAAGGGCGGCAGGCGAAGGAGGCGCTGAAGAAAGTGTCCTTTGACCTCCCAGAGGATGGGGAGGAGAGTGAGGGAGAGGACATGGAGGACATATTTGGAGGAAAGGCTCAAAAAGCAGACACTCCGGGGCCCAAGTCGTCCTTTGAGAAGAGACAAGAGAAGGTCTGTACAAGACATTGTTCCTGACAACCTACTTGTTTGTATTAAGATGGAGAGTCAGTAGTTTAACGTTGATCGTCATCGTCCTTCTCCCAGATGACTGATAGGATTGATGAGCTGGAGAAGGCGGCTCTGGGAGACAAGCCCTGGCAGCTGACAGGAGAGGTGTCGGCCCAGACCCGCCCAGAGAACAGCATGCTGGAGGAGAATGTGGAGTTCGACCAGACCTCCAGGAGGGGTAAGGGGAGAACATCCACACTTTCATTTTCTTTTTATATATTGCTTCAAGCCTAGGAGAGCCTGGGTGTGTTTCTCTGTGTCCATCCATCATGTTGGGTACCTGCTTGTCTTCCAGCTCCTGCTGTCACCGAGGAGACCACACTACAGCTTGAAGACATCATCAAACAGAGAATCAAAGACAAGGCAAGTACACTGACTCTTGACTGTTATTATTGACACCTAGTCTAGAACTGAGAAGCCCTTTCACAACCCCGAGACCAGAGTCTACTTGGAACCAAACCAGGTGTTGTGATACACAGTGTCACCCTGTACCTGGTCCTCTGGTTCCCCTGTGGCTTCTCTCTAACCTCTGACCCATGTCTCAGGTGTGGGACGACGTGGTCCGGAAAGAGAAGCCCAAGGAGGAGGTGTTTGAGTACAAGAAAAGACTGACTCTGGACCATGAGAAGAGCAAGCTGAGTCTGGCCCAGGTTTACGAGCAAGAGTACCTGAAGAAGACACAGGTGAGTCCAGTCCTGTCCAACAATGCCGTTATCATTCATGCGTTTGCCTTTTGGCGCTAACTCTTCAAAGTTAATGACGACGACACTTTGCCATCAACCCTCGCCCAACTCTGAATGAGAAGCTTTACATTCACACTTCCCATGACAGAAACACACACATGTCCCTATACCATGTTGTGGTTGCTGTTCTATCTCAGTCTGACGTTGTTCGTTTCCTGTCCTCAGACCAAGACGGAGGAGGAGGAGAGGCCGGCCCATGTGGAGATCCAGAAGCTGATGGACACTCTGTTCCTGAAGCTGGACGCTCTCTCCAACTTCCACTTCACACCCAAGCCTGTGAGTTTAAAGGATCAATAGTGGTTTCGATTCATAAGGGATATGTAAATATCCAGTTGGATAAACAGTTTTTATTTGGAAGGGCCTTTATAGATGGTGTACTGATGCTCATTGACTATAACTCTTGTAAAGGTGTGATAAAGGTCAGGGTTATGAGATACTTAGCTGAATGTCTGATATTGGGTGGAATGTTCTCCTCAAAGTGCTGCATTAGATTGTATAGAATGGTGGTACTAACGTGTGTGTGTGTGTGTGTCCTTCAGCCTGTACCGGAGGTGAAGGTGGTGTCTAACATGCCATCCATCACTATGGAGGAGGTGGCTCCTGTCAGTGCCAGCGATGCCACCCTGTTGGCACCGGAGGAAATCAAGGTGGGTCACCATGAGCTCCAAAGGATCCATGAAGAGATTACATCTGTGTGTGTTTGAGCCCATGTCTCTGTGTATGTTAATGTTGTGTGTGTCTGGTGTTTAGTTGGATCACATGTTGTGTGTTCACCAGCTGTCACGTGACCGTATGGATGTTGTCTCTGTTCCTCAGGAGAAGAACAAGGCGGGCGACGTGCTGGGAGACTCTGAGAAGACCTCCACGGACAAGAAACGAGAGAGACGCAAGAAGAAGGTGGTGAAGCGTGTGAAGATCAAGGACAAGGAGAGGAGGCAGAAGTTGAAGGAGGCCAGCCAGCCTGGGGGGAACAGGAAGATCTCCAAGGCAGAGGTGGCTGAAAACCTGAAGAAACTCACCAAAGGTGGCAAAGCAACATTGCTAAAGGTGAGTGTTAGTTTACAATGCATTTGTACAAATGGGTCATTTATATAACAAAGGTTGATGCATTTGGAGTAGTATTTGTAGTATACATACTGTTTGATGTTAATGTGTGTGTGTGTGTGTGTGTACAGGACGAGGGGAAGGACAAAGCCCTCAAGTCCTCCCAGGCCTTCTTCTCCCAGTTGCAGGACCAGGTGAAAAGCCAGATCAAAGGAGCCAAAGACCAGGCCTCCAAGAAGAAGAAGCACAAGGAACTCTCAGCCTCAAAACTCAAGCTGTAAAATCCATGTTTTCTTATACCGTCAATAGTTCTTTGTACAGATTTTTTTTAAGAGAAAAGGCTGCAATATTTTACATCTTTTTCTGAATAATGTAATTGTCGTTCAATAAATCAGATGTCTCGAGTTTTGGTCTGTCATACATGTATTATATCCTTTGTTAATTACGTCTTAAAATTAAGTCTTATTACTGATATTGACTGTTAGATGCAATATGACGTTTCACCACTTGAGGTCCTCGTCTACCTTCATTTAAATCGAGGCTTCCATCAAGGGGCCGCAATGGAATGTGGCAAGCGGTATTAAATGGCAATTAAATGAATATAACATAGGCCTCCGTGTGTTGAAGTAAATTAAGATTGTTTAATTATAGGGAAAGGGACACGAAAACAAATAAATTAGACCATTACTGAATGAATCCATCTAAATTCATTGTAGGGGGCAGATCTGTCCCATTCCGACTATGTGCTCACGCACATTCTGCCGACATAAAATGAGTATTGGTTGACCACTCCCCTTTATCAACCTAGGTGACAACATCTTAATAGAACATTGTAGCTACAGATTTAACGGGGCATTTATGTCAGAATTCATACTTTCGGCGAGGATCCATCACTGTGAAGCTATATTAAAGTGGTGTCTTTTCGGCTTGGAAAGATTCGGGGTTCATCAGGGACCTTCAAGTCCACGCGCTGTTTCCTTTTCAGTCCTTGAAAGGGCGACAACCCTTCGGCCAGGATGAAACGGATAACGGGAATGGCGAGGGATGAAACTTTAATAGAGATGAAGAGCGCGACGGAGTCCCAAATTGAAGGTAAAGTAGGAGAGGTTCAGGCGAAGCTACTTTGCTTATGTGTTCTTGAATTGGAAGCGTGTGGTCGGAACGTGGTTACAATGTGCTCAAAGCGATCTGATCTCAATTCAACTGGGATTCAAACAGACAATCCTCTTGTCTTGTAATCGTATCTATCATGCCATAAACCCAGTAACTTTTGAACATACTGTTATAATAATACAATGCACTAATCAACCCACGAGGTAGCTATTACTGAAAGCATGCATTGCTTGCAGCAATGTTAATACGCGTAGGCTACTTTTAGGAAAGAGTGATGTAACACGTGGGGATGTGTCCATCCCATTATAACCCCATGGAACAATTGGATTAAATATCATTGTCTAAACCAGGTAAAGTCATGAGCACGATACCGGCCCAGTCAAAGCAGTTTTTGGTGAATTAACTGATATCCCAGAATGTATTCTAGCTCCGTCTGGACTGCCTACTGGTACAACGTTGACACACTCAAATGTTGACCCCCACCCCACTACAATAGGCCTATACTGTAATAGCCTATTTGATTTATATGGCGTGTTCACTATTCTTGATTAAATGTGTTCCAGGTGTGATTCAAAGTCCTCATGATGGATGGCGCCAGTTGATGTTATTGTTGCTGATACTGGCTAGTCGTCACTTCTCTGCCCACCGTCCATCTATTCACAGAAATGAGGCTGTTCCACACGTTAGTCTCCCATCAATACACAGGAATGCTGCATGAAGCGTGCCAGCACTGGGTCTACAGAGGCCTCCCCTCTAAAGACAACCCTGATTATTTCAGCGTAGATCACTTTGCTTGTTCTCCCTGGTTACTGCTAGGACTGTCCATAGCACATTAAATAGCGAGTCTCAGCCTCCACCGGACACCCAACACACAAACTCCTCTCACTTTTCAGAGAGAGGGAAAATGACAAGTAAGAAAGGGTCTGTCGGAAGCATAATGGGAGTCATAGAATTGCATTATCTCCAAACTTAATTATCCATGAGTGCCGCAAGGAAAATATTATTGAGCCATGAACTCATTAAGAATTACTGATGGTAGAGCCCCGACTGTTACCGCAGTAGCTGTAATATGGAGATATGATCCCAGTAGTTGTAATATGGAGATATGATCCCAGTTTGCAGTGCATGGAGATGAATTGGAGAGCTTCACCATTAGGCCTCTCTCTGCCCACACCCTGGTCTCTACAGCAGCCTCATCATGACCCTCGACACACCCTGGTCTCTACAGCAGTCTCATCATGACCCTCGACACACAGTAGCTTTCTACAGCTTCTGTGACTGATGTTTGTCTAACTGGGGTCATTGTTTCAACACCCTTTTAATAACATCCTTGTGTTTTCATAGCGAGATTGTCTGGGGTTAGAATCGAGGACCAATTATTCAAACAAGTTTAGAATTGTGAAACAAATAATCTTTTCTCAAATACCACTAGATTTTAGTATGTTGTTATTGAGTAATTCTCACATGACTACAAATAACTAACATTTTCACTTGAAAACAGAAAGCTTGTCCATATGACCTGTTAAGCAGGAGATAAGTTACAGTATGTAGAACAGCCTGAGGTAAATAACAGGGTAGCACTCTATCTCTCTGAGGAGAAGACCTGTTTGTTCTTGTCCAGTGATAACAGTGACATTTAGTGAGGGGTAAACCAAGCAGGTTCATTTAATGACAATCTTTCCTTGGTTCCTTTGTGTCCCTGTTTAAATCCCTGGGTTAGTGCTGGTGTTAATGAGGGTTCCCTTGTTACTAAAGGCTGCCTGTGATGTTTACAGAGTAGCCTCTCCTCCAGCAGCCTTGTCCAGGCTGTTATCAGCCATGCCCAAACCGTCAGGCTCATGAAGGGGGTGGGGGGGAGGGAGGGAGGGGGCGTGCCGGGGAACAGTCCTCACCTCGTGTGTGTGTGTGTGTGTGTGTGTGTGTTTGCCTGGCTGACAGTCACCTAAGGACTCAGTCTGCAGAGGGCTCAGCGCAGCCAGGAGAAGAAGTGATCTGTCAAAGCCATAAATGTGTCAATGTTAGTGCCACACTACAGAGTAGGCTATGACTTAGGATCTTCACACTGACTACACTGAATAGGCTCTATGTTGGAAGAGCTGTCAAAGTAGTGCTCATGGTGATGCCCCGCTGATGGTGAGAGGGGTGTAGTCCTCCACCTTCACTCTGTGTCCCCTGGTAACACCAGCTATTCATTACGCCTAAGTGCTATCAGCCATAAGTGTGCGTGCAGTTCACATTACCCCATTGGTCAACTCAGACTCACAAACCAAGGCTAGCATGCACATCATGTCTTTTCATTTGAGCACTTACTCCACATAAGGCGATTAAATAAGAGTTTGCTCCCCGAGGAAGTTTGGACCTCCTTGTTTGGAGCTCTCTGTCTTGGTTGGGAAGGAGATGAGGGAGGGAGGGAGGGAGGGGGGGAGGGAGGGCGTTCAGCTTTGGCTCACTGTCTATGGGAGGCCCGGCCGTTGCTATGGAAACTGGCTCTGTAATTGCAAGGTCTCTTTGGTAGTTGGTCCATGCAGACAGGGAAGGGGAACGGCATCTGAATATAGACTGAGCTCTGCCTGGGACAACCCAGGGACAACCCTGCCGCAACCATGGGACAGCGATGGTGACGCCTCAGTAAGAGAGAGAGAGAGAGAGAGCCAGAGAAAGAAGGGTCTAGAGAAAGAAAGTGAGAGAGAGGATAGGCAGAAAAAAAGGAGGATACTTGCTGTGTGTGCATGAGTAGATAAAGTATGAGCTGTCCTATCTAGCCGCTCCGTGACCCGCCGAGCCCCAGAGAGCTGCTGGGAGCATCAAGACCCTGGGCTCCACTGGGACTGTGGTATCCTAGAGATAAGGAGGAGGGCTCCACTTCCTCAAGAGGAATAAACAGCTATTGTGTCTGACGGTGGCCCTTCGCACATGCAGTTTATGAAAGCAAGTGGTTTTGTAGAAGTTTGATTCTCTCTGTGGCAGGTAAGATGTCTTTCCACAGTGCTCTGGTGACAGTCAAGATGTCTCCTTTCATTATCGATTTCTTTATTCGTTATTCATGATGATGCTTCATGTTTAGGTTAGGAAGGAGGCTCAGCCTTTCCTCAAGAAAAAACCGTGTCCGGATGGAATGTTATTTTTAGTTTTGACTTCAGCTGTACTGAGAAGATAAAAAACACAAGGTCATTTCTGCGTCCGAGTAGTGATAGCAGTGTGCTTGTACTGGATGGCTTCCAGTTCCACTTGAACCTTACAGCTTGACCTCTGCTCCTGCTCTCTCTCTCTCTCTGGTCAGGTCTCAGGTCATAGGGGTCACATAGACCTGCAGGACTGGACTCAGATTGAGATCAGTCCAGAAGTATTTGACTGTGTCTTTTTAAATGGACAATGGTTTTGTAGGTCAACATTCAGGCTAATGCGTGGTCAGTAAAGCGACTCATAATCTTGTCTGATCGTATTTGTGATTTCCATGAGTCACAATGTCAGCATTTCCTCAACCCAGTGGTAAAGAGGTCTGATTATTCGTAGTTTGACTCATTCTGATGTGAGCAGCGTGACTCTGGTCTTGAGTTAAACAATGATGCTATTTATAGTCCTGGCTGCCTTGTTGGTCCTCCTTACAGTAAGCAGAAAAGTTTTCTTCTAAAATGCTGAAAGTTACAGTTCTCCTGCCTGATTGCAGCAACTCCACGTCAACAGGACTGAGAACTATGACCATGCGTGGTTCTGTTTGGTACCATTGTTTTCCTGTGTAGGAACATGTGATTGTGTTTGAGGGCAGCAGGGCAGGTAGGGCTCTCTAACAGGATCAGACTCTCTCTCGACCAGAATGAACAGCTCTGTTTGGGACACGTGGGTTTCTGCTCTGCTGTCTTGTGTGCCCAGCTGACCGACTCCCTCTAACTCTAACTGTTTGCCTCCCAACTTGCCGTGTGTGTGTGTTTGTTTGCGTTTGTGTGTCGTCTTAAGATTGGGATGTGCCGTGCTGACTAACTGTTTGTATCGCACTGCCTTTCGGTGTATGTGTGTCTCCTCTAAAGAGGGAGTATGCCATGCTGACTAACTCTCCCTAACTGTGTGTGTGTGTGTGTCTCCTCTAAA
This sequence comes from Mallotus villosus, assembly GCA_903064625.1. Classification (NCBI taxonomy): domain Eukaryota; kingdom Metazoa; phylum Chordata; class Actinopteri; order Osmeriformes; family Salangidae; genus Mallotus; species Mallotus villosus. Next base: position 341,722 of record CAEFZP010001163.1, on the reverse strand, counting down.
GATGGTGTGGATGTGTTGACTAACAATATCCCTAACCTTCTGTGTGTGTGTGTGTGTGTGTGTCTCTTCTGAAGATGGTGTGGCCGTGCTGACTTCATTCAGGATGACCCCCCTCTCCTCAGGTACAGCCAGGTCTGAGGCTTCATGTGACACATGTGACACATGTCTGGCCGAACCCTTCCTGTCATCCTCTTCCCCTCCTTCCGTCCTCCCCTCATCCCAAGCTCTCCTACTTTTGATCGACTTTTATTTTTCCCTTTCTCCTCTCCTCTCCTCTCATTTATTCCTCTTCTCTTTCTCTTGTTTTCATCTCTCCTCTTCTCTGCTGACGTGTCACAGTGTGTACCTGCTGGTGTCATAGTGTGTACCTGCTGGTGTCATAGTGTGTACCTGCTGGTGTCATAGTGTGTTACTGCTGGTGTCATAGTGTGCTACTGCTGGTGTCATAGTGTGTACCTGCTGGTGTCATAGTGTGTTACTGCTGGTGTCATAGTGTGTACCTGCTGGTGTCATAGTGTGTACCTGCTGGTGTCATAGTGTGTTACTGCTGGTGTCATAGTGTGTACCTGCTGGTGTCATAGTGTGTTACTGCTGGTGTCATAGTGTGTTACTGCCGGTGTCAGGGGCGCCAAAAAGGGGGGGGTAAAGGAGACGGATTCTAGGGGCCCATGATGGAGGGGGCCCCCGTTTAAAATGCATAATTGTACGTAAAATAGCATCAAAAAATGTTGTCGCTGTGTTGGGCGCCCTGTAAAGATTCTTTTCATGGGGCCCAAAATCCCTAGCGGCGCCCCTGGCTGGTGTCATAGTGTGTACCTGCTGGTGTCATAGTGTGTACCTGCTGGTGTCATAGTGTGTACCTGCTGGTGTCATAGTGTGTTACTGCTGGTGTCATAGTGTGTTACTGCTGGTGTCATAGTGTGTACCTGCTGGTGTCATAGTGTGTACCTGCTGGTGTCATAGTGTGTTACTGCTGGTGTCATAGTGTGTACCTGCTGGTGTCATAGTGTGATACTGCTGGTGTCATAGTGTGTACCTGCTGGTGTCATAGTGTATTACTGCTGCTGTCATAGTGTGTTACTGCTGGTGTCATAGTGTGTTACTGCTGGTGTCATAGTGTGATACTGCTGCTGTCATAGTGTATTACTGCTGGTGTCATAGTGTGATACTGCTGGTGTCATAGTGTGTTACTGCTGCTGTCATAGTGTGTACCTGGACTTGCTGTCTTGTGTAGAATGCTGGCTGGCTTGTCTGGTGCTGGCTGGGCCTGGCCCGGGCTTGTCTGATCTTGCTGGAGTGTGCTGCTCTGAGCGAGTGCTGTGTGGTTTCTCCTCTATGAAGCAAGACCCTGGCGAGCCTGTGTACTTCCAGCCCCCTCTCTACCCTCCTCCCACACACCTCTCACCCCCCCACCTCTACCCCCACTCACCTCTACTGCCTACACTTTACCCTGCTGTAGACTCGCTCGCGGGTGAAGAACTCTGCATTGTTCGACAAGCTTCTTGTTCTCCATGTGGCACAGTGAAGGACATGTAGCCTACACGTTCCTGCTGATTCACACTCTCATGTCAAGTACTGGAACTTAAGTCAAGTTGTATGTGTGTGTGTGTTTCTAATGTGCAACTTCACACTGGTCTTTTTTTGAATCGATAATGGATGAGTTTACTGTTCAGGAGAGATATTTACACCTACCTGAACCAGGAGGGTTGGTACCATAGGATGGTCTGGGCCAGATGATGTGTTCTTACAGCTCCTTCACCAGGGGGTTAACAGTGTCACCTAGAGCAGTATGGAGCTGACTGGCTGGCTGGCTGGCTGGAGGTGTCTTTACTGTAAGTGGGTGTCTCACTGACGCGTCTATCACAAGCACCTCTTCTCCAGCTGTGCTTCATGTAAATGTGTTCCAGTTTGGCACAAAGGTGGTGTTTTGGTGTTACGTCATCATCATCATCACACAGTCCTGTGTGTGTCTGAGCCCCACTGCAAGCCTGGGTCCTTTAATGGAGACGCAAACAGAAGGCTGTGTGTTCATCTGCATCCGCTCGAGCGTCTGTGTGTGTGTGTTTGTATTTCTGTTTGTGTGTATCTCAATTTGCGTAGAGAGATACGTGTGTATCTGTGTTTGTGTGTGTGTGTGTGTGTGTGTGTGAGAGAGAGAGAGAGGAGAGAGAGAGAGAGACAGAGAGAGAGGGGGGGGAGAGGGGAGAGAGAGAGAGAGAGAGACAGAGAGAGGGGGGGGGAGAGGGGGAGAGAGAGAAATGGGGTGTGGGAGGTGCTGAGCCGTAAGTGAAACCAGAGGAATAGTCCATGCTGGACCCCAACAGATATATTGTTTTGTCTTTAAAGGCAGATAGACAATTATGTGTTTGTCTTTCTTTCTTTATCCCTGGTTGAACACTTTCTCTCTCCGTACTCTCCCATCCTCCACTGAGAGAGAGAGAGAGAGAGAGAGGGGTCCTTGACGCTGCCTGGCCTGGGGTAACAGCTGGTCTGGTTACCAGGACGTTCATGGCCATTGGGCCCACTGGCCGTGATAGCGTGTTTGCTTTTCAGCAGCAGCAGCAGCACAGTCAACATGACCTCACACAGTCAGAGAGGAAAGCCCCTCTGCCAGCTCTGCTCTGCTAACACAGCATTCCACCAGGCTCTCTGCCTTCCTCCGTACCCTGGAACTGGCCGGCCGGCCCACACCCCCTGGACTCTCATTGGCTCACGGTGGTGTCCGTCACACCTCTGGATTTTAAACTCTGCCCTTCATCCAATCCCAGGAGAGCTGGTGTTTCTTAAGGGTGAAGTGTGTCCAGTCAGGGGAGGCCTGGCTGCAGCCCCTCCCCCCTCCTCTGCGTGTTCCCATCCTCCCCCACAGGAAGTGCTGCTTCGCAGAACTCAGAAGCAGGAGGAGAATCACTCTGAGCCCTCTGACACATGAGAACATTTCCACTGACTGCCTGGGGGCAGTCTGGGGGGGAGAACTGCAAGAATGCAGTGTGTGTGTGTGCGTGCGCGTGTGTGTGTGTGTGTGTGCGTGTGTGTGTGTGCGTGTGCGTGTGTGTGTATGTGTGTGGTGTGTCTCGCTATGTAACAGACTGAGTTAGGTATGAATCTGAAATGACTGTGTACTCCAGTTTCAGTAATTCAACCTCGGAGAGATTACAGAATTCATAAAATGATGATGTGTCATCCGTAGTCAGTAGTACCCATCTCTATCTCTCTCTCCCAGCTTTAGTCATCCTCAGTGTGTGTTATTAACCCTGCAGGGGGGGGGCCTGTCATCCTCAGTGTGTGTTATTAACCCTGCAGGGGGGCGTGTCTGTTTCCTACCCAGATGAGAAAAGCGGGAACGGGATCAACAACATGGCTGACCGAGGGAACATGCTGCCTGGACACACAGAGGTACGGAGCCCTTACACGCACACACACACGCACACACACACACACACACACACATACACACATACACACATACACACCTACACACCACACACACACAGACACACACACACACAGACACAGGGTTAAGGAGCCCCTACACGCACACACGCACACACACACACACACATACACACATACACACCTACACACCTACACACACACACACACACACACACAGACACACATACATACACAATACACACAGGGTTAAGGAGCCCCTACACACACACATATACACGTACACTCACAGGTTCATGCACTTGCTTTGGATGTCTGCTTAAGGAATACATGTTACAACTTCATACACACACAGAGGCAAGAAACCCCACACCAAAACACACCCACATGAACACACACACAGAGCCAGAAGCAAAGACTCTCTCCACACACACACACACACACACACACACACAGCGGGCCTGCACCTCCAGTCAGACCCCCTTCCCAGCCCGTTCCACGGCCCCGGACCCTGCCACCTCTGCAGGCCAGACGACCACACAGCATCCCCTCATCTGACCCGCATGCTTATCAGCAGCACTGATTTCATCATGATGTCATTTCCTCTAGTATTCATCTATATTCCTGTTTCACTGCATCGACTTATTCTTTGTTGACCCACTAGAGCCTGACTGGCTGGCCCTCAATGACATTTCAACAGCAACTAAAGCACAGAGCATGCAGCTTATTTACCCTGCGGGATAAGGTCTAGGCCCTAGACTCTAGGCTTATCATGGGAGCTATGAATGAACCATTGCCCTTGTTCTGTGTCAGTGTGCGGAGGGAGTGATTGTCTGGCGGAGGTTTAATTCTTGCTCCCTTCTCAACTGGGATCAATATGACCTACTGAGGCTTCTGTCTTGATGAGGAGGGCTAGAGGTCCAGCAGGAGGCTGGGGGTCCAGCAGGAGGCTAGAGGTCCAGCAGGAGGCTGGAGGTCCAGCAGGAGGCTGGAGGTCCAGCAGGAGGCTGGAGGTCCAGCAGGAGGCTGGGGGTCCAGCAGGAGGCTGGAGGTCCAGCAGGAGGCTAGAGGTCCAGCAGGAGGCTAGAGGTCCAGCAGGAGGCTGGAGGTCCAGCAGGAGGCTGGGGGTCCAGCAGGAGGCTGGAGGTCCAGCAGGAGGCTGGAGGTCCAGCAGGAGGCTGGAGGTCCAGCAGGAGGCTGGAGGTCCAGCAGGAGGCTGGAGGTCCAGCAGGAGGCTGGAGGTACAGCAGGAGGCTGGAGGTCCAGCAGGAGGCTGGAGGTCCAGCAGGAGGTTGTTTTGGTCTGCGTGTTTGTGTGTGTCTGACATCAGACTCTTGGAACACTGCCCTGCTCAGTCAGAAGATCAATGTTTCTCTCGCAGAACTCCCGTCATGGCAACATTTAGCTTTCCCCATGGTTACACCCAGACTGACAGTTATACTGCCTCTCTGGAACCAAATGAATTATTCAGTCAATGTATTTACCCTTTCGTATTTTCAAGCCTTGATGTACTTCATATATTTACACTTTCTCTCACTTGGTCATGTGAGTCATTTCGTGAAGTTGGTGTGTGTTTCAAAAAAGCAATTACCAACTGTACACTGGTCTCTTTTTGATCTGATTAAGGATGAGTTTAATGTTCAGGAGAGATATTCACATCTACCTGGCCCAGGAGTGTTAGTACCATAGGATGGTCTGGGCCAGATGATGTGTTCTTACAGGACAGGTTAACAGTGTCACCTAGAGCAGTATAGAGCTGACTGGCTGACTGGCTGACTGGCTGACTGGCTGGAGGTGTGTTTACTGGTGTGTATCAAATGCACTTCTCCTCCACCCTGTAGTTCATGTAAATGTTGAACAACATTTGGTGGCTTGTAACCCACTTCCTTCCTGTGTGAGAGGCCTGCTGGGGGTGCGGGGGCAGAGGGTCTCCCATGTACACCCATGGAGGGGTTCTGTAGGCTAGGAGCCCACAGACTGACTGACTGACTCACAGACTGACTGACCATTCTGCTCTGTAGGCTGGGTTATAGCTGGGTGGACTTTTTCTTTGTTTGGCGTTACACATCTGGCAACCTTTTAACCTGGCAACCCACTTCCTGTGATATAACCGTAGTTAGTTCACAGGATAAGACTACAGGCCTGTCCCCCCTCCTGTGCTCCACCCTGTCTTAATAGGTGTTCCTCAACAACTTTTATGCTCTCCTCTTTTCTTCTCTCTTCGTTTGCTCCTCTTGACTCCTCAGCCCATACTCATCCATTTGTTTTGTTTCCACCTCTCCTTCTCTCCTCTTTGACCACTCTCTTCATTCCTAGACCTCTCTGCTACAACCTCTGCTTTTCTTCTCCTTTTGTTCTCTCCTCTTTCCTTGTTTCTGTCTGAGGCCCCTTCCTCCTTCCCCCCCCAGCCCGGCCTCAACCTCAGGGAAGCTGCCAATAAAGAACCTGGCAGAGTGCGGTGTGCACCTCGCTGTGGGCGCCCACACAAGAGCGCTGCCTTGCGGTGTCTAGGCTGTGTGTGTCGGGTGCCACATCCAGAATGTTAAGTGGGGGGAGACAGGAGGGAGAGTGTGGTGGCTTCTGCTAACAATATGGAAGGGGATGAGGAAGGTGGAAACGAAAAGTCAAAATAGCACAGATTGTTGTTAGCTGCTAGCTAGGGGAACTGGAGCTCCAGTCTGTGGCTGTTTGTTTCAGTTCAGATGATGTCATGTGATGCCAAGTTTCTACCTCATCAGAGCAGAAACTAGATGCAAGGCTGTGGGAGTGTTATAGGAGTGCAGACAGATACTCTGAGACCACGTAGCGACCATGAGAAGGGCAGACTAACCCCTCCCCCCCCCTACTGCACTGGGTCCTGGTCTGTCACCACAGGGGTGAGACATGTTCCTCAACCCAGACTAAGGTCACAGCCAGTCCTAAGTGGCTCGGTCAGTTGGGCAATGGGAGTTATGCTGGTCTTGCAAAATCTAAATACAAACTTTGAATTCTTTCTGGTTTGTAATGTTCCGTTTTGTACAATAGCTCTGTAATCATGGCATCGCATGGCTCTTTGAATTAAAGAGCTCGCTATGGTAGGAGTTCATATTTAGACGGTGAACAGTAAGGCCAAAACAACCAACAACAATCATTTCAGACTCTGGTTTTGTACTGTAAGTCCACTTGTGCACCCTAGTCTTGGCTAAGTTTAGGATAATAACAGGCCTGGCCTTTACCAGTCACTGGAGGCAGTCCAAAAGTCACTGCCCCGTGTTTGCTGGGGTTTGATCTCGCCTCCGCTCGCTTTGTAAACACACAGATCTTTCAGACCAAATCAAACATTCATGTCACTCGAATTTGTGATTGTGTGTTAGTGTTCCAGTGGTGTGTGTGTGCTTCCCAGTGTGTGTGTGTTGACGTGTGCTAGGGTTAGTGTGTGTGTGGTGTGTGTGGGTGGTGTGTGTGTGTGTGTGTGTGTTGACGTGTGCTAGGGTTAGTGCGTGTGTGTGTTGACGTGTGCTAGGGTTAGTGTGTGTGTGTTGACGTGTGCTAGGGTTAGTGTGTGTGTGTCTGCCAGTTGTGTGAGTGAGTAACATGTGATAACTGTGACTCCTCTGCAGACAGACAATCTGAACCAGAACAAGGACACGGTGTTCTTCAGAGACGGAGTCCGCAGGATCGACTTTGTCCTGTCCTACGTGGACGACAGGGACGGAGAGAAGAAGCAGGTGAGCACATGGGATCCACCGTCACACACGTGTCCCAACTGATGGTGAGCCACCACCCCGGCATTCAGCCCCCTCTGACACCCCAGACACAGCATCACCCTGCTGGGCCACTCCCACACGAGCGGGACATCGGATGGGTTGATCTGGGCATGAGATACTGCTCATGCTCATCTACGTCTGCCTGTTCCAAGAACCAGCAACTAAATAGTGAACCCCCCGAAGGTCTAATTTAGCTAATACACCAACACACAAAGAGACAAACAGCCCTGTGTGTACACAGAGACCCACGGCACACAGACTGGAGTGGAAATAAAATCACCCTGTTGACTCTGACAGAGTTCATATGGACGTGATATAACCCAGGGACAGGCCTCAGCCAGGGCAGCTGCTGGTGGATAGAACAGTCTGCTGACCTGAAAGGAGATAGAAATCGTGCCGGGGCTAAACGGTAGTCTCTATAGAAATAGAGTGGCTGTCTAGGGATAGTACACAATAGAGTAATATCCCAATCAAGGGATGACTGCAACTGGGAACACCCCAGCACCCGTCCATAGAGCAGGTCCAGCAGGCTACCTTCCTTCCTCTCTTTCTTTAAGAAACCTCTTGAAAGGAAACTACAGAACGTTCTCTGTGATGCAGTTGTGTGATTAGATCTGAGATTCTAAGCTCAAGCACAGCAAGAAGACTCTGTGTCATGTGATGCCAAGTCACGTATTCTGAGGTGACTCACATTCAGGGTGGAGTGAGAGCGCCAGGGAGGAAGTGGTTGACAGGAAGTTGTCCTGAAATGCGCTATTGCTTTCGTTTGACTGGTTCAGCTGATGTTGGCTTGATCACATGGCCAGGCACAGTTAACCTGGTTCCTGGGAACCATTGCAAAACCCACCTCAAAGGCTGTGACTGAAATGCAAGACCAACCATCAATCTCAAAGTATTGAAAGAACAATTCGACAAAACGACTCCAGAAACTCACAAAGGTACAATAATGTGGGTCTTTGGGGGTACGAGAATAGCTAGGTAAACATGTAAGGGATAGAAAACAAAAGGCCAGCGCTGCCACAGGATCAAAGGGTGTTGAGGGGAGCGAGCTCTTCCTGAGGTAGGGGAAGCCAGGGACCGTGACCCGGCCCCGGTGTACCCAGCAGCGCTGGCGACCTCCTCACCTCCCCTCCCCTCACCACCCTGCCAGAGGAGAGCACACCGTGCAGCACGGCACACAGGAAGGCGTGCTCACAGAACCACAACGCTTCTGCTTTCACACTCAGTCTGACACAATGTGACGGTCTGGAGACAGTGAACTGTAGCAGGAGAAGGAATGAAGATAAGATGGAAGAAGAGAGAGCTAGAGATAGAGAGAGAGAGAGAGAGAGAGAGAGAGAGAGAGAGAGAGGAGATACAGTGACAGATTGCCTGGACCCAGAGGGCAATGCATCTGTTTGCCTTGGCACTTCATTTACATTTAATCATTTAGCAGACGCTTTTATCCAAAGCGACTTACAAGAAAGAGCCAAAGGAGCATAGGTCACTGATAATAAACAACAAGATAGCCCCTAAACAATGTGGGTAGGCAAAACATGAAGCATACATTGTGAAATGCAAATATGAGCCAACGGGTAGAACCAGAAGAGCATGTAGTTAGACAAGTTACAATTAAACAACATGATCCTCGAAAGTGCTAGACTGTACCTGGACGAAACAAAGCAACAATAATATAATTCGCAGTGAGTACAAGTTATAAGTGTGTGTGTGTGTCTTTGTGTGTGTGTGCGTAGGAGAGAAGGAAGGAGTTTGAGGCCAACCTCCTTAAGGCAGGGCTGGAGCTGGAGACTGAGGATAAGTCGGTAAGCAACTCAACTGTAATGTTCTGGTGCCCCCTAGTGGGGACAGTGTGCAGGTACAGCCCCTTTCCCTAAAACACCTTTAAAGGGGAGGGCCACTCTTCATCTCCGCAGTCACTAATCTAATCTCATTTAATTTGTATAGCCCTTTTGAACAAGGGCTTCGCTTATGCTCAAAGACCTCACATGTGTGTCATCATAATCCTACTGAAGCTTGTGTTGGTTGGAATCCAAGAGATCCTTAACACGATCTTACTCCCTCTCTCTCTCTCTCTCTCTCTCTCTCGCTCTCTCTTTCTCCCACTCTCTCCCACTCTCTCCCTCTCTCCCACTCTCTCCCACTCTCTCCCACTCTCTCCCACTCTCTCCCTCTCTCCCACTCTCTCTCCCACTCTCTCCCTCTCTCTCCCTCTCTTCCTTCCTCCCTCCCCCCCATCTTCTCCTCTCTCCCTGTCTCGCTCCCCGTCCCTCTCCCCCTCCCCAGGACTCTGATGATGGTAAGACGTACTTCCTGAAGGTCCACGCTCCGTGGGAGGTCTTGGCCACATACGCAGACGTGCTGAAGATCAAGGTCCCCTTCAAGGTAGCCCTTCACATCCACAGCAGGGCTCTCCTACACGGTGTACAGCCAGCATTCATGTTCACGCCACAGAGAGTCACCATTTCAGTTCCTTTAGGATTTCATTCATTTCATTTCACCCGTTTCATTTAGGAAATCTAATGCCACAGTGGTCATCAACACAATGCACATTTGTCCATCCATGTTTAGATGTTTATCTCAGATGAATGTTGAACTTGTGCCAGGCCAGCGACATCCTCAACACCCAGGAAGTTCCCCTGGAGTGGTTGTCCCGCCCCTTCCGCCTGCCTGAGAGGGTGATGCGCCCGGAGCCGGACTACTTCACCTCGAACTTCGACAAGGGCAAGATCGACTTCTTCCTCATCAACGACAAGGAGACATTCTTCCCTCCCTCCACGAGGAACAGAATAGTGAGTACTGTGACGGCCTCCACGAGGAACAGAATAGTGAGTACTGTGACGGCCTCCACGAGGAACAGAATAGTGAGTACTGTGACGGCCTCCACGAGGAACAGAATAGTGAGTACTGTGACGGCCTCCACGAGGAACAGACTAGTGAGTACTGCGACGGCGTCCACGTGGAAGGTCAGAGGTCGCGGATGTTTTCCACAAACACTGTCTGCCCCTCTTCCATTTCCCTCTATCTCTCTCTCTCTCTCCATCCAATTGTTTTGTGTTGTCAATCAGTGATGTCACTTCCTGTCCAGGTGTACTACATCCTGGCCCGCTGTCCGTACCACAAGGAGGACCGCAGGGAGAAGGACAAGAAGGGGATCAAGCGGTTGCTTAGCAACGGGACCTACTCTTCCGCCTTCCCGCTTCATGATGTAATAAAGAAACTCTTCTGAGCTGAACTTCTCTCTATTTCTTCTTCTCTTCTATGTTTACTTTTTAGCCCTTTTTTTAGCAGACACTTATGTAAACCACCTCACAATTTGTAAGTTACAGTTTTCATGAGTAAGTGAACAAACTATATTCAATTCATCATCTGTAGTCTTCTGAATAACAACAAGTGCCATAAGCAGTACCCCTTCCATGCACATAAACATATTCATATCAGGAAGGAAATGTGACCAAGACATTGCAAACTGTGTTAGGGGTCTTTTGGAATAGGAAACTTCACAAAGCTACGTGTATGAACTGCTACCTTCCTCTCCTGTGTTCCCAGTGTCGATACTGGAAGAGGGCGAGGAACACGGAGTGTGAGAGTGAGAGATACAACCTGTACAGACACTGGGCCGGATTCCTCAGCTTCTACAAAGAGCAGCCTCTCAACCTCATCAGGTGACACAGCATCACAGGGGTCACAGCAGGGGTCAGGGGTCACAGCAGGGGTCACTACAGGGCTGGATTTGACCTGAGGTCAGATTGACAGAACAAGTACTACCATGGGTAGTGTTTAGCCATGCACTGAGTCAGTCACCCATCTCCTCAGAGAACTGTGCTAATCTGCAGATCTATAGCAGGTGATTCAGCTGGGCTGGCTCAGTGCCTGGGTGGAACCATAATCATGGTAGAACCTGGACGTTCCCAGCTCTCCATCTAACCTCCAGCGTGACTTAGTCACTCATCCAGTTTAATGAATGAAGAGAAAGCGCCTCTAAACCCACACTGCTGTCGCCCTTCTGTGCTGCCCACAGGAAGTACTATGGGGAGAAGATCGGTATCTACTTTGCGTGGCTGGGTTTCTACACGGAGATGCTGTTCTTCGCAGCGGTGATGGGCGTCATCTGCTTCACCTACGGAGTCCTGAGCTACGACGACAACAAGTCCAGGTTAGAACCACCAGGGGGCAGAGTTGAGCAGCTTTTCAACTGCAAGGGATAATTTCCCACAACAACTGGCTTTGTCATTTTCTCACTTTCTCAAACACACACACAGCATAAAGACACTATATATATACACACACAATCCAGTGATACTGGCGGTCTGTGAAATCGTTTTTTTGACTAGTTCTGTACCTGTCGCCCCAGTAAAGAGATCTGTGATGCAGACATTGGAGGCAGTATAGTGATGTGTCCGCTCTGTGATAAGAAGTGCAGCTACTGGAAACTCAACTCCACCTGCCTGTCCTCCTGGGTAAGACCACATGACCCACTCACCTCACAGGCCCCGCCCCCTTTCCTCACCTCATGACCCACTCACCTCACAGGCCCCGCCCTCTTTCCTCACCACATGGCCCACTCACCTCATAGGCCCTCGCCCCCTTTCCTCACCTCACAGGCCCCCGCCCCCCTTTCCTCACCACACATCCTTTTCTCTCATCCCTCCCTGTGGAAACAGCACATCTCACCCTTGTATCTTCCCCCCTCCCCCATCACACCCTCCTCTCACCCTCCTCCTCCCCTCTCCTATATTCCTCACCTCTGTCAAACTCCCTAGATGCGATCAAACTGTCAAATTAATGGGCAGATTGATTGGATGTTTTATTGAACAGTGGATCAATATGAATGATCCCCACTCCTGATATTACATTAACACAATTTCAACATCAATAATCATACAATATTCAGCACATAATTAGAATTTTGAGTGCTCTAAATGAATAGCCCATGTATTTGCCTTCTACATTGTATCCATATTGCTCAGGACAACTCTGAAAGAAGTCATTGTTGGAACCGGACCTGTCAATCAAACAGAGCCCATAGAGACAGTGCATGCTGAGCCTGCAGTATGTCTCGCTCCCTGTTGCCAAGCCACAGCGTGTCACTTCCTCCGGGTTGCTAAGGAACTCACTCTGCTGTCCTCCTTGTTTTCTCTTCCAGCAATCCCATCTGTTTGACAACGAGGGAACGGTGTTCTTTGCCATCTTTATGGGGATCTGGGGTAAGTGTGTGTGTGTGTGAGTCTGCTTCCCTGTCTGGGACCGAGTGTAACCTGTTTAAGAGAGAGGAGGCAGCCTGCTCTGGGAGGCAGGCAGATGGCTGCTGGGAAGACTGCTGCACAGCACAGACTGGAGCCTCCTCCTGGAGCCTCCTCTTGAAGCCTTCCCAGAGCAGCCCCACAGAGGAGACTCGTTAATCAGGACGCAGGCTGAGTCTCCTCCTGGCTGTTAAATGGGTGTAACTGGCCTGTTCTGATGCCCCTCTCGCCCCCCTCCTAGAGAGTGTGAACCCAGCTCTGCAGGGAGGGGACTAACCTGTGTACTGTGTCCTCTGTGTGTGGGTGTGGGTGTGTGTGTGTGGGGTGTGTGTGTGTGTGTGTGTGGGGGTGTGTGTGGGTGTGTGTGTGTGTGTGTGTGTGTGTGTGTGTGGGGGGTGTGTGTGTGTGTGTGTGTGGGGGGTGTGTGTGTGCGTGTGTGGGTTAGTGACCCTGTTCCTGGAGTTCTGGAAGCGGCGACAGGCCCGGCTGGAGTACGAGTGGGACCTGGTGGATTTTGAGGAGGAGCAGCAACAGCTGATGATCCGTCCCGAGTTTGAGATCAAGTGCACCGGCCGCAGGCTCAACCGGATCACCCAGGTACCAGCAGGCCCCCTAACCAGGCCAGAGCCTGTCGATCACCCAGGTACCAGCAGGCCCCCTAACCAGGCCAGGGCCTGTCGATCACCCAGGTACCAGCAGGCCCCCTAACCAGGCCAGGGCCTGTCGATCACCCAGGTACCAGCAGGCCCCCTAACCAGGCCAGGGCCTGTCGATCACCCAGGTACCAGCAGGCCCCCTAACCAGGCCAAGGCCTGTCGATCACACTGGTACCAGCAGGCCCCCTAACCAGGCCAAGGCCTGTCGATCACCCAGGTACCAGCAGGCCCCCTAACCAGGCCAGGGCCTGTCAATCACCCAGGGGGCTAGTCTACATGCTGTATGCCCACGAGGACCACCCATATTCCCATTATCAAATGATGGCTTGGTACATAATCAGTATGCTCACTACTAAACAGTCCTAGACTACAGTAATGCTTTCACACTAAATAGACTGTATTGAATAAACATTCAACGTTCAACCGCTTTAATTTGATTGCATTTGAGGATTATTTAGATGCTACATTTGTGCAAGAGTGGGTTTGGACTGCCTTTTAACTGAACTTCCTGTTTGGACAGGAAATGGAACCATATCTCCCTGCAACCAGCAAGTGTGCTCGCTTCTGTCTGTCCGGAGCTACTGTCCTCTTCTGGGTAAACGAGTAGGATACATGAGACTTGGTGTGTGTGTGTGAGATATACCAGCAGTCCTCAGTGAGGTTCCCAGTACATAGTGTGCGTGTGTGTCCTCCCAAGATGTCTCTGATCGTGGCCTGCATCATCGGCGTGATCGCCTATCGTCTGGCCGTGTTTGCGGCCTTCGCCAGCATCATGAAGGACAGCCCCACCAGGAAGATCCAGCTGCTGGGCTCGCTCATCACTCCGCAGCTCGCCACCTCGGTGACCGCCTCCTGCATCAACTTCGTCATCATCATGATCCTCAACTTCTTCTACGAGAGGGTGGCCATCTGGATCACTGACCTCGGTGAGGCCATGTTCCTGGTGTTGTCGCTTCCATTAGATGGGTTTATACAGAGCTTGTCCTTCTACTTGTGGTCCCACTGAATCTAATGTCTTTGATCAACGTAGAAATGTTTTGTGATTGATCTTCTCTCTCTCTCCTTACATCTCAGAGATTCCCAAGACCCACCTGGAGTACGAGAACAAGCTGACCATGAAGATGTTCTTCTTCCAGTTTGTCAACTACTACTCTTCCTGCTTCTACGTTGCGTTCTTCAAGGGCAAATTTGTGGGTCACCCTGGCAACTACACCTACATGTTTGGGAAGTGGAGCAGACTGAGGAACGAGGAGGTGAGATCTGACCCCAGCTCCACCCTCTGTCAGCTTCAGCTTAGAGGAGGAGGTCAGAATTACAAGTGGAGAAAATTTTATCATAAATTTCCATCAATCAAATGTTGTGGCTGTTGGCTCTGGAAGTCTTCCTAATGTCAATCTTACCCCCAGTCTGATTTAATGATAGTGAAGTCTTGAAAGTTTGTCTCATACCTGAGCTGCTGAGAGTAGAGTGCAGGAGGGAGTCTAGGTGACCTTTCTGTGTTCCCCAGTGTGACCCGGGGGGCTGTCTGATCGAGCTGACCACCCAGCTGGTCATCGTCATGGTAGGGAAGCAGCTGTGGGGGAACATCCAGGAAGCCCTCCTGCCGTGAGTCACCCCTGACCCCCCTTCCTCCTCACCCCCTCTGTCTGTCTACTGTGAAGTATAGACACGTTAAGCTTGGGCATTAACACTAGAGATCACAAGATCATAGATAGACACGCAAAATACCCTTATTGGCTTATGGGCTACTTTCTCCATAGTGTCTAACCCCTTCCTATCCTTTTCCTACCCCTATCCCTCCTCCCCTCCTCCCCTCCTCCCCTCCTCCCCTCCTCCCCTCCTCCCCTCCTCCCCTCCTCCCCTCCTCCCCTCCTCCTCCAGTCTGATGCGTAACTGGTGGGGCAGCAGGAAGGCCCGTAACCACCCTGAGCAGCAGTACAGCCGCTGGGAGCAGGACCATGACCTGCTGAACTTCACCCAGCTGGGCCTCTTCTACGAGTACCTGGAGATGGGTGAGGATGGCCCTCCCCCGAGCAGCAGAGGAGGCATGCTCTCACACACTTCCTTCACTCCCTCCCTCTCTCCCTAACTCTGTACTTCCCTCCCTTCTCCCTCCGTCTCTCCCTACTTTCCTCCCTCCCTCCCTTCCTTTCCATCCCTTCCTCCTCCCCTCCCGACCTCTAGTCATCCAGTTTGGCTTTATCACCCTGTTCGTGGCCTCCTTCCCCCTGGCTCCTCTCCTGGCTCTGTGCAACAACATCCTGGAGGTGCGCGTGGACGCCTGGAAGTTCACCACCCAGTTCAGACGGCCTGTGGCAGCCAAGGCACGCAACATCGGAGCCTGGCAGGAGATCCTCAACGTGGTGGCCATCTTGTCTGTAGTCACCAACGTAAGTCGATGGCCGGCCATCTTGTCTGTAGTCGCTCATTTGAATAGGGGGTGGCCATCTTGTCTGTAGTCACTAACCTATTTGAGAGGGAGGACAGGACTGTAATAATGTCCCTCGTGCATTACAGTCTATGACCTCAGTGTTATAATCTCCTGTGCATATTGTAATTTCTCTCTTCTGTCTACTTCTTTCTCTCCACCCCCCCTCCCAGGCCTTCATCGTGGCCTTCACCTCAGACATGATTCCCCGGCTGGTCTACCTGTACGC
Source organism: Mallotus villosus (assembly GCA_903064625.1). Lineage (NCBI taxonomy): Eukaryota > Metazoa > Chordata > Actinopteri > Osmeriformes > Salangidae > Mallotus > Mallotus villosus. The sequence continues at coordinate 326,033 of CAEFZP010001163.1, read as the reverse complement.
CTACCACGAGGGTCACGAGGCATCTATGAGTGGCTACGTCAACAACAGTCTGTCAGTGTACAACATCTCCCAGATCCCCCTGTACAGCCAGCCAGAGGAGGGGGAGAGTCCGGCCTGGTACAACAACCAGACCATAACCACCTGCAGGTACACACACACACACACACACTCACACACACACAGATCCAGTGCCGAGTGAAGCCTCGTATCAACACTGTCAGGAACACACAGAGAGCGGCACAATGTCCCCTTATTATTGAGTTAATCAGTGTTTCGATCACCAGCTGCGTTTGGGTACCTGCGTTCATTGGAAAAAGAAGAAGAACATAAAAGGTGTTGACAGTGGTTCGGAGAGAAAATTGTGTGTGTTGACTTTGTGTTCTTGTGTGTGTTTGTTCAGGTATAGAGACTATCGCTACCCTCCCGGACACCCCAAGCAGTACACACACACCATGCAGTTCTGGCACATTCTGGCCGCCAAGCTAGCCTTTATCATCATAATGGAGGTAAGACACAAGAAGTGAAAGCCTAACATAATGTGCTGTGGGAGATTGTTTGGTATAGTGTGTGGTGACAAAGCGTCATTAGTCGGTCAATCAATAAGCAATTATGCAGGTAGGTTAGTAAATAAGTCTTGACCAATCCTGTCATACCTCCGTACACCCCTTCACCTGTGCTCCCTCCTCTTCACCCCAGCACGTGGTGTTTGTGGTGAAGTTCTTCGTGGCGTGGATGATCCCAGACGTGCCGTCGGAGGTGAAGGCCCGGATCAAGCGGGAGCGCTACCTGATCCAGGAGTACCTGCACAACTACGAGGTGGAGAAGCTGAAGATCCAGCTGAGCCAGAGCTTCATCATCGACCCCCCGTGCCAGCTCAGCTCCTCCACAAACAAGTGTGAGCTGCTGTCCGAGTGCCTGTAGCCCCTAACTACTCCTTGCCCTTTGACCCACCCCACCCTTTGGAATCTTTCTGCGTCTCCCTAAATTCACCTTTGCTGACAATGCGTGATCACATGTAAAGGGCTTCCCTATTAAGGTTAACGGTATATATTCTCTTCATTTTTTTAAAACATTTTGTTTCTTCTGTAAAACTATTGTGAAGTAGCTGCCAAACTTGAATCCTATATTAGGACCTGCTTTGAGGCAGCATCCTCACCTCTTTTTCCATTCATTTGAGAATGATTCCGGGAGCTTTTTAAATGAGTCCAATCCTGCGGAGCAGTTGCTGATTGTAGCCCACAGTAAGCCTGGTGAAGTACAGTATGTGCCAACTCCATAAGTCTGACTGTCTGAAATAATCAGATGATGATGATTCAGTGGTTAGATTAAAAAGATGTAGTGTTCTCCATATCATAGCTGATGATGATAGCTCATAAATTATGTAATAATTTAACGTATGATTTTAAATATACATTATGTTCAGCAGAGACTGCCTTTGAAGAGCTAAATGCTTTCTTAGCATCCACCGTGCACTTTGACCTACATCAACTAAATTAACGATGTAATGATGATAATGTATATATCTGAAATATGATACCCCGTAATGCAATTCGTGCAATGTTTAGAAAAAGATTGCTTCCAAAACTGTAAGTGAAAAAGCAGTGACTTCAGCCTGGGGAAAGAGACAGCAATGGTGGAAGGATGTGCTGCTGTGTGGACTTCTACTGAGAGCCAAAGGGATGGGGCCATTTCAGTGTTGTAGGTGTTTAGCAGTTTTGAAAAGGGATCCTGACTGAAATAGTTTAAAAACCACGGAGTACTGTTATCTCCGTCTGGCCTCTGCCATGGTGAACGTCTGCTATTTCAAGAGTGTAGACCCACTCACTGCCATAGTGGGAAGGATGTTTGCTGGCCGGTTTACACTCCATGCCATGAGGGCTGTTTATCTTAATGGGACCAAAATATACTTTTGACATTGTGGTGAGTCGATATATACACTCACAGACATGTTGAAAGTAGGCATATACACTCGTACATACCTGTCTTGTCTTAATTAGTCAGACCACTCATCCTAAACAAGCAACAGTCAATGTGTCTACTGCTAGTCTTTGAAGTTCACCATCCTTACTTGGTGTCTCTGTCATTGGACTGTTCAGTCCAGACTTGAAGATAGGAGGACAATATGTTACTGTTTGCTTTTCAACACAGAAACCTTATTGGATATTTTTCTCATTGCAGTTGAGACATGATAAGATTGCTGAAAAATTATAATAAATGTGTTCATGATTCCTGCATGGCTGGTCGGCAGACAGGAAGTGAACTGTTGATGTGAGTGAGACAGGAAGTGAACTGTTGATGTGAGTGAGACAGGAAGTGAACTGTTCATGTGAGTGAGACAGGAAGTGAACTGTTGATGTGAGTGAGACAGGAAGTGAACTGTTCATGTGAGTGTGCTCCAGCATATCAAGGAATCCCCAGATTCAAGGTAGACTTGACAGTGGGAGTTGTTGTTTGTAAGTTAGCTTGTTGTACATATTGTATTTGTAAAGTACGCTATATGAAAGTTCATGCAACTATATCACATGAATACAATTCACCTTATAATTTATTGCTCAGAAACACAATCAACGTATCCACATGCTTAAGTCCACCATTTATATATTTCAAATAAATGAATAAGTTAGCAGCCATGTGTTTTACCTAACACACGGCTGGAATATGGCTTGTGACACTGCTACATGTCTTCTATCTCAGGTTAACCCTTCTTCTAGTGTCACACACACACACACACCTCTCAGCCATGACAGACATCAGACATGCTTGGGAGGGGAGAGGTTGTATCTGTGAGGAGGCAGACACAGGACCAACTGACCAATGCCTTAAACATCTGTTTTTTCAGCGGCTTCTCATATATACTGTAATGTCACTTTCTTGTAATGTTTTTAAAAGCATGTTCGTCATATCGTTTCATGGTCACTTATACACTCTCTTTACTTCGCATCGTATGTATGTGATGTGTATTGTCTTGCTTAAAGGTGCATGCATTGCTTGCTTGTTTGTTATTAAGTCAACACTCAGATGGACAGAGAATGTTGTTTGAATATTACCAATAAATAAGGAAACAATCGTTTTTTGTTCTCTTATGTATGAACACAGTACGTTTGAAGGCTGCGTCAATACTGATGGCCACCAGATGGTGGTCTAACCCTTCATATGAATTTCCATGTTTATCAGAGGAGCCTTTGGTATTGAGTCTGCTCTGTGTGTTATTATTTTAAATTGATATTAATTAAATAGCCTTTTTTCCCGTTATATGGTCGGTCCAGATATTGTTTTGGACAAAATCATGCTAGCCTGGTTCATTTTGATCAAACAGGGATAACATTTTACATGAAATGTAAATGAAAATGACGTGTGGTGTAGGCCTTCAGTATGGATTAATAGAAGGTGTATGAACTGAGGTTAAATATTAATAATTTTGTTTGTGTTTTGTGGGGGGACAGAGAGAGAGATTAAGTGAGAAAAAGAGAGAGAGACTGAGAAGGAGGAGGGGTTAGATGCCTGAATTATTTATGGTTTCTGCGTTCACGAGAGCTCGTTCGTGGAGAATCCACTTCTCATCTGGTTTCCATAGCACCGCCCTCCGAAGGGTTTTACTCCAGCTTTGATGCCCATGTAGTCTAACCCAGTCTGCAGCCATGTTTTGATAAGCACATACAATTGAAAACATTCTTTAGATCAATGGCTTAAAAACCTATCCGGTCAGAAAAATGGTTTCATCATTGAATTCATTAATGCAATTGCAAATAAATTATTTTTATAAGTATACCTATAGGCTACCTTAGGATATACACACAGTAATGATCAATTGTCTGAACTATGTCTATAATTCGTAATTTGTTGTTGTTGTTTAATTTCTCCTTGAGTTTAATATTGATTTAAATGTGGACAATCGGTTCGCACCTACGCTCAGCTGTTAGGCACGAGGCTGTCGCTGACCTTGGTGCTGAACGGCCAGAGGTTCTCGCGACGTCAGAAAAGCTGGTGCTCTCCACGAGACGTCAGCGCTCAGCTCCGCGATTTATTGAAGCAACTCCACAAACCGCTGGTCTCCGGTTCAAGCGGTTGTTTTTTGTTTGTCATTTTCTCTAGAAAAGAAAAGAAGAATTTGTTAATAGGCTACTAGTGTGTTTTTGTTTTAATCGCAGATCATATCTGATAGTTTCCATTGCCATGGCAGAGCGTATTCTTACAGTGCACGAGGAGAGCGATGGCTTTATACTTCTGAATAGGGAGTCAGAGCACATCTGATTTCTCTCGCATATCGGCTTGGCGTTTTTACAGACGTCGGCGTTTGTAAATAGTCGGTTTTTCATTCAAAATAAATCTGAGATAAATAACAGTGTTTGAAACACTGGTTCGTTTCGTCAACATAGCAACGTGACATGATGTATAAACATTAGAAAATATATATTTAGGGGAAACATTTCAAATTTGGATATGGAGTCCGTCAAGATGAGAGCTACCGCGGGCGTGAAGGAATTTGCGGGGAAAGACTTTGGGCCATATGTACAGGTAAGAAAACATCTTTAGCCTATATTTATGATATGTTCTTGAATGAAGGCTTTATTTGTTTTGTTCATTTATTTTTCTAAATATAATTTAGGCCGGTTGGCGACCTGTTGTAAGTGTTTGTGACTTCAGGTCTAGGACAGTGCCAAGCCTTTAGACTAGTCGCAAGGAAGGAATTATGTAAATGTGTGTAACGGTATCTTTCCAACGTTGGATGAAACCTGACGCTTGTGTAGTCTAATGGTTGATAGCCTGGTGCGTCTTTACCAAATGATTAATATTAAAGGAATTCGTTCGATATAGGCTAAAGGCCTAGTCTATAGCCCACCTGTTTTTCACGTTCATTTGTTATCTCTTGCTCTAGTATTCCACACGAGATTCCAGTCGTGAGTGAGAACAGAAAACTGTCTTGAATCAGCCTATTTAATTTGTAAAGATGCGGGATTTGACGTAGCCAATATCTACGCATAGCCTATATGCTATTCTTCGTAATATCTAGGCAGGATTACATTTAGCTATTAATGGAGGGTTTAATGCCAATGCTAATTCTTAGTGGTTGCACTTGTGCTGTCAATCAATTACAGAAGACCAAAATGCAAAACATTTCTTTAAAATTTAGATTTTTCGTTACATTTTAGTTTTTTTTATGATGCTTTGAAAATTGAATTCTTACCTTGTAGCCTAAAACACTAAATAACGTAGTCCCTATAGAGCCACTAATATTGTAAACCTCCAGTCGAATACAAAATGTAGGCTATGTAACATGTAATGATGAAAACAAAATGATTACGTTGTTTCGGAAATGAAACAAAAATAGTTTTTTCTTATTTTAGAATGTAAGTTGTGGGCCTAGTCTTATTAATAACCCAGTGTATACAACTGCTGTCACTTAATATTATGAATCAATGAGAGACAACTTTAAGAATTAATGCCATGCTTTACTTGTGAGTGGTGGAATGGAATTGTCACATGTAGGCCTAATCGTGTGGCGAATGAAACATTCCTAAAATATTTTCAGAAAATATTGACGTATATTGTGGTAGGCTGTTGCAAATGGCCTATTCCACAGACAATAATTCCTTCACATCTTTTGAAAACATGATAAGCTTTTTAAGTTTATATAACACTTAAATGTATAGAAAACGTATCGAATAAATTCGAAAAGAATCAACAACGTCTGAAATAATCATTGGAGACGAAAACTACTGCCCAATCCTTGCATGCAAATGAGGGTGAAGGTGAGCGCGCGGGTTGCTGCAATGCGACATGGCGCATCTTCACTTGTCTCCTGAATCTTCTACACCTCTATCCCATATTTTACAGATATGATTAATATTTCGTAACTACATGCATTTAGTATATCCATTCACAGCAAAATAGAACATCATGTTCCGGTTTCAAGAACTGTTTTGGTGATTGTAGGCTACGGTGAACCTGGGCCCATTCTAGCCTAATATTAAAACTGAAATGATAAATCGTAGTTATAGGCTAGGGCATACACACATTTAAACGAAAGACTTCATCATTGCTCGTCGTTAGTGGGCCAACGTGTGGCCTGCCATACATCAAACTGCAGCCATTATATAAAGGCTGTCTTTGAATAGGGAGAGCTTTTGTTTAGGAAGTAAATTGTTGTCAAAGAATAGCAGATGACAATGTAAACCGTAATTCCATAATTTCAGGGTTATGGAGAAACGGCAGAAAACCGGTGAGGTGATTGAACTGACCGAAGACGGCCGACCCTCTGAGGCTGCCGTGAAGAAGCCACCCCTGGTCGACTGCACGTGCTTTGGGCTGCCCCGCCGTTATATCATTGCCATGATGAGTGGACTCGGTTTCTGCATCTCGTTCGGTATCCGGTGTAATCTGGGCGTGGCCATTGTGGGCATGGTCAACAACAGCACGATACACCAGAATGGGAAGATCATCATCAAAGAGGTGTGTACTCGTTATTGACGTCTAGAGGATGTAGCAATCAATTCCCCTCCCCTTTCATTTCCTGAAAATCTTTTTATTTAAAAATGAATACAGATAAGCCCTTAGAAGTTTTTCATCTGACATTGTGAGCCTATTTTCTCCCACAATAATTATACACGTCATATCGGCATCGTTCATGGAGGCTATAGGCCCATCGGCCTAAGTCACAGCAAATAATACACTACCCTATTGATTATTTTCATTCCTAAAGACAAATTATGGTTTATTATCAATATTAATGTATTTTCTGCACAATTTAGTTTAATTATTTCATTAGATTTAACAGCGATTTATCATTGGGATAGGCCTAGCCTATATTTTGTCATTTCAATGTATGCGCATTTGCTCAAATCAAAACTATACAAGCTTAAGAGTTTGTCATTTAGAATCCCGTGCTTTGTAAATGATTTGTTAAAGGTTCTCATTTTATTTGAAGAAAGCCCAGTTTAACTGGGACCCGGAAACAGTTGGGATGATCCACGGCTCGTTCTTTTGGGGGTACATAGTGACGCAGATTCCAGGAGGGATGGATCTGCTCGAGACTGGCAGCGAACAGGTAACGCCCCTCTAGATTTATTAATACTATAATTCCCTATCTAGGGCCTAGTCGTTTGTCCTAATGTAAGACATAAGATTATTGACACTGTGTATAGGCCTATTTATTATTCAAAATAATATTTGATTGGGATTGGGCCACATGTTTATGAAACAATGCACAATGCTGTTTATTTATATTGTTAACCCATTATACCCACGTTTTTCTGTGAGATATTGCCCAATATTTGCTTGTGTGAAATGTTGCCATTGCCAAGGCCTTTTGATTAAATTATCTGCAAAAGGCGGCGTGCAGGCTCTTCTACAATATCCTGCACTGCCTTACATGCAAATGTAGACAGGGAAGGAGCCTTCAACTCCGGCAAGGCCAAGGAGATTTGACCGTATAGCCCAGTTCCTCGGGGCATTGTGCCACCTGTTAATGAGGTCTCCTGGGGGAGCCTTGACTAATCTCATGGCCTCGCGGGCCATGGCGACCAGCCCGTGTCTCGGCGCCAAAGGCTTTTATTCATGCACGCTCATGTGCATGGGGTGGCTGGTGTACTTAATAAGATTCACACTGGTGCAACGAAGGGGTTCTGGCTTGCAATAAAAGCAGAAATGTGTGATATTCAAAATGAACAATAAATGCGTCATAGGCCTATATAGGCCTATTACGGATATTATTTATGTCGATCACTGGAATAGTATAATAATGAAGGATAAAATATATTATCCCATCAAAATAAACTCCTCCATATCTGCCCAGTCTTTGGAAATTAATTTATAATTGTATTAGGCGGCATGCTTTATTTTTTTCAATCTTGCGTGTTTATTGTCTGTTCATGTCCAATTGATTGACATTGAGAGATGTCATCGAATGAACCGTCTCGTGCCAGAGAGGTGCCTCAATCGGGATTAGGGCTTGCTCCCCGCGTGCCGGTGGGTTGGTGTGTACAAGACGTGACAAAAATGAAAAAAGAACTACGTGCTCGCGGTATTCATTAGGGACCGTGCATGCGTTGGCTCAGCTGCGCTCCCAGCAACCATACAGCCTGCTGTCGGCACGCCCTGCCATCACCCTTTCATTTCAGACACTTTGACACAGAATAATGAGAGCGATGCATTTCGTTTTGCTGGTTTTAAAAACGACTCGCAGAAGGCCTTAATTATTCTCGGATTAGGGTAAATGATAGGCTACCAATGTAGGCGTGTATGGTTTTAACCGTCCGAACGATGGACCGATAATTGTATATAAATTATAAATATTCACGTTTAGGAGGACTGAGGAGGATGGACCATATTAAAAGAAATGTCAGAAATGTTCCGTTTAGTCTGAAAAGAAGGCAAAAAGAATGTGTGAAGGATCACACTGCAAAATCGTTCTGGAAAAAAATGTAGATCCAGAGATTTACTAAGCATATACTGGCCCTTTTGAAACAGCCATTTTAGAACGAAAGAACCACAAACAGCATTGGAGAGAGGCGAGCCCCCCCCAAAAATCATGTGAATATGGTGTTCTAACAGATGCTACATGAGTGATTAATGTTGCTGTTCTCTGCAGGGTTTTCGGGGCTGCCATCTTCCTCACCTCCATTTTCAACATGTTCATTCCCTCTGCTGCGCGGTCCCACTATGGCTGTGTCATCTTCGTGAGGATATTGCAAGGTCTAGTGGAGGTGAGCCCCTTCTCTAAAGGGACACATTCCTCTTCCTTTATCCAACTGCAACATAAAGCAATGTGCCAAGCCTAATAACAGACCCTACAGTTTGAAACAATCCATGCTGCTTTTTCTTTCAGTGGTGTTCAAAACTGTTATACAATGTTGTGGAGCCACATGGATTATTATTAGGTTGCACAAACAGTCAAATCAAGGGCACCCAACATCAGAAGTAGCCTGTGGAAATGTGACACTGTCGTATTGATCTGTAGCATGTGTGGGGTAGTCCTTGTGTCACTATAAACTACCAGTCAGCAGTCATACCGCTGGTCTGGACAGGATCTCACACCCTCGTGCTGACACAACACAGCTCAGAAATCCCGCTGTAGTCTGGAGTGAAACAGGAAACTCTCAGCACATCGACTGGCTTGTAGTAAAACCTGATACGTTTACACTGTAGTCAGCACTCCAAGACCAGCCCACAACCTGAATAGATATGATCCCATTCGACATTATTTGAGAAGTGAAACACACAGGAGAATAACCAAGCACGGTAATGGATGACTTTGACTTGACATGACAGACATGTACTGTTATACAACCATCTACTTGTATTCAACAGTAGATGAGTACATTCAATTATTATATCAATGAATACATTCAATGAATACATGATAGAAATAGGACTTTGAATAAGATAGTGTGTGCTGCCTGATTTCATCAAGACAGGTTGGTTGGTCACTTGTTCAAATCTGACATGTGGGTGCTCTGGGCTGGAGTGGGTGTAGGGCCCGTACATGTGGGTGCTCTGGGCTGGAGTGGGTGTAGGGCCCGTACATGTGGGTGCTCTGGGCTGGAGTGGGTGTAGGGCCCGTACATGTGGGTGCTCTGGGCTGGAGTGGGTGCAGGGCCCGTACATGTGGGTGCTCTGGGCTGGAGTGGGTGTAGGGCCCGTACATGTGGGTGCTCTGGGCTGGAGTGGGTGTAGGGCCCGTACATGTGGGTGCTCTGGGCTGGAGTGGGTGTAGGGCCCGTACATGTGGGTGCTCTGGGCTGGAGTGGGTGTAGGGCCCGTACATGTGGGTGCTCTGGGCTGGAGTGGGTGTAGGGCCCGTCCCCTGGCCTGTTGGACAGCGTGTGTCGTCACCAGGCTGCTCGGTGGTGATGTGCATACAGAGACCTGTGCTGTAGGCGCGATCCATGAACACTGCAGTTTTCCAATAGCACACTCTGTTCCAATTAGTCACTGATGAACACTTAATGAGAGCAGCACTGTCTGTGCAGCGCACAGCTTGTCACGCCCACAGCATTGACTTGAACTTATTAATGTTAATCAAAAAAGTAATCAACTGTGAATGTTGGTTTTTGTTTGTGCTCACATCTGAGATACAGACACGACAGTTAGTGTCTGATGGTTCATTGTCTGTTGGGATTGTCGGTTTAATGTCAGGTGCAAACATCTATTTATTATAGCTTGGTAGGCTACATATGTTCCTAATTTGGCCTGTTATTCTGTATCTGCAATAGGTGTTTGTGTTTGACAGGGATGAGACTCACCTTTAAACAGTGTACCATGTATGCAATGTATATAATAAGTGTATTACATACATTGGTTTGCTCAAATGTATTATCCACTCTGTATGGATGTTTTGCTTACACACTGTGGTGTGTGTGATGTGTGTGTGTGTGTGTGTTCAGGGTGTCACTTACCCAGCATGCCACGGCATGTGGAGTAAGTGGGCTCCTCCACTGGAAAGGAGTCGTCTGGCCACCACTTCCTTCTGTGGTAAACAAGCTCCCCTAGTTCACACATTTATGTATAGACTTGATAGCTGCAGTCACCTTGTTCCAAACTTTTCTAGTATTCTAATGCTCCTCTCCTCTCTTCTTCTCTCCTCTATTTCCCTCCTTGCCCTTCTCTCCTCTCCTGTTCTATCCAGGGTCGTATGCTGGAGCTGTCATAGCCATGCCTCTGGCTGGTATTCTCGTGCAGTACTCGGGATGGTCCTCTGTGTTTTATATCTATGGTAAGATATTGTGTGCGCGTGTGTGTGTGTGTGTGTGTGTGTGTGTGTGTGTGCGTGTGTGCGTGTGTGTGTGTGTGTGTGTGTGTGTGCGTGTGTGTGTGTGTGTGTCTTTTGATACTGCTACAGACCTCCAGCCTCAGAGAAAGCCAAATGGATTTACCAATCCAGGATTGCTATCGATTTACTCTCCAATGTTTTGGTGTGTCTGTCCTCCAATAATGATTGGTCCCCCCGTGGATGGCATGCTGGCCTCTCGGTCTGGTCTTCAGGCTGTTTTGGAAAAACAGCATCACACTGTCCGTGTTTTTTATTTTGCAATGATTGAGTTAAATTCTGAAGAGGCCCACATCAAACAGACATTTTAGGGCTTGAGGGATTTACATTGCCAAAAGCACTTTCAAAATGAATTGACCTAATACCCACTAGCAGATCTGAAGTATTTTCTCCTTCCCTTTCTTTGCTATTCTCCTGGCTGTCCGACCAATTCAAAATGTCTATGATTCTGCTTACGTGTGTTTATGTGTTTATGTGTGTGTGTGTGTGTGTGTGTGCATAGGCGTTTTTGGGATCGTGTGGTACATGTTCTGGATCTTAGTGTCCTATGAGAGCCCTGCTGTCCACCCCACCATCACAGAAGAGGAGCGCTGCTACATCGAGGAGAGCATTGGAGAGAGCGCCAAGCTCATGGGACCGTCCGAGGTCAGGACCGTGCCCTCATTCTACCAATGACATCGCCTTCCCTTACCTTACTCTGATTCTCACTTCTGGGTTTGATGTTAGAGGGACAGTAGGGCAGATTGAATGTTTCCAGCTAGCTCTGGAATTCATTATAATACTAAAGTGGGTAGGCTCCCCTGTCCTACTTTCAAAGTGGTCATGTTTTGATCCGATCCCTTGAGGTCTCTCTCTCTCTCTCTCTCTCTCTCTCTCGCTCTCTCTCTCTCTCTCTCTCTCTCTCTCTCTCTCTCTCTCTCTCTCTCTCACTCACTTGTTTTGTGAATATTTCCGATTGACCACTACTGAACCACTTAGCATTTAAACAAATCTATCCATCTCTCGAATGCCAGTTAATCAATGATGCCATTTGTTTCCTTGTGCAGAAATTCAAGACCCCCTGGAAGAAGTTCTTTACCTCCATGCCTGTCTATGCAATCATCGTGGCCAATTTCTGCAGGAGCTGGACCTTCTACCTGCTACTCATCAGCCAGCCAGCCTACTTCGAGGAGGTGTTTGGGTTTGAGATTAGCAAGGTGAGACATCACGGAGACACCCCCAGCTCAGATTATCCCGGTCTGAAGATCATCCATTCTGTTTGGTTCTATTGTTTAAATAGGACTCCTGCTGCCAAACCTAGTTCAGTATTGAATGTTGAATGAGCAGGTTTTATTTATGTAGCACTGTGTCATTTGGTCTCTTCAACCTAGACAATACAGGTACATTTCTGTGTTTGTGTGTGTGTAGGTCGGCATGCTGTCTGCCCTGCCTCACCTGGTGATGACCATCATAGTGCCCATTGGTGGTCAGCTGGCTGACTACCTCCGCACAAGGAACATTCTGTCCACGACCACCGTAAGGAAGATCATGAACTGTGGAGGTGAGACATGTATTCAGTTAGCATATGTTTATCCAAAGCGACAGAACACGGTACATATTCTGTTGTAGAATAAGTGCAGCAGACAATCAAATACTAGAAATGCACAGTTCCAACAGTATTCCAGTGGTTGGATGGCTGTCCATCAGTTAACAACAGCATTTCACTACAGCAGCTGTGTGTTGCCATGTCTAGTCTGTGCTCTGATACACTGTAATTACATTTCCACTCTGACAACTGGAAATAGCCTTGGGTCATTGTATGTGTATGTGTGTGTGTGTGTGTGTGTGTGTGTGTGTGTGTGTGTGTGTGTGTGTGTGTGTTTAAAGGGTTTGGCATGGAGGCCACGTTGCTGTTGGTGGTAGGATATTCCCACAGTAAAGGTGTAGCCATCTCCTTCCTGGTCCTAGCTGTGGGCTTCAGTGGGTTTGCTATATCAGGTCAGTACCAATATCATATCTGATTCTATACTTTAGGTGCACCATATTTGTACTTATACAGCTTTGAATCAAATAATACGAATTTGCATGTTGGATTGTCTCATATTATGTTTCATTTACATTTATTCATTTGGCAGACACCTTTAGCCAAAACAACCTACAAAAAGTGAATTTAGTGAGTGCAGGAGATGTGTGAACGATAAGGGGACTGATGCAAGAAGGACACCACTGCTCTCTGAGTAGCCAGTAGCAGACAAGGTCTAGCCCAGAGCCTGGTGACAGCAAACACTGGGCCAGCCGAGGGAACCAGGTCGATGCCTCACCCCTCCCCTGTTTCCTCCAGCTGGGGCCTGAGACGGAGGACCAATCTGGGGCTGGGTTTACTCTCTGCCTGCTTTGCTCCAGCTTTCTCCTGGAGTGTTTAATAATTCAGCGTACACCCCTGGAGAGTGGGGGAGGCTGGAGAGTGGGGGAGGCTGGAGAGTGGGTGAGGCTGGAGAGTGGGGGAGGCTGGAGAGTGGGTGAGGCTGGAGAGTGGGGGAGGCTGGAGAGTGGGGGAGGCTGGAGAGTGGCCGGCTGACAGGGGAGGAGGCAGGCTGGTAGAGAGACAGATAGACAGACTGGAATACAGGCAAACAGGCAGGCTGATAGTCAGACAGACAGGTAGCCATGTTGTGCAGCAGTCAGAGAGGACACTCTCTCACCTCTCAATCTCTCTCCCATCAGGGTTTAATGTCAATCACTTGGACATCGCTCCACGCTATGCCAGTATCCTAATGGGCATATCCAATGGAGTGGGCACGCTGTCTGGCATGGTGTGTCCTCTGATTGTGGGTACCATGACAAAGAACAAGGTAAACAAAGAGTTTTAGTACGCAATTAGTTGCTCATGTATCAAGCCAGACCGCATTATGACTCTTAGCTCCCTCCTCCCCCATCTTTCCATCTTCCATTCCCCTCCCCCTCTCCTCTCCTCTTTTCTTTCCCCCTCACCTTCCCTCCTACCCCCACTCCTGCTTCCCTCCCTCTTACCCTCTCTTTTCCTCCCACTCTGTTCACATGCTCCCCCCCTCACCACCACCCTCAACCCGCTCCCCTCCTTCTTCCTCACCTGCTCCCCCCCCCCTTCCCCCCCCCCTCCCGGCAGACTCGAGAGGAGTGGCAGTACGTGTTCCTCATCGCCGCCATGGTGCACTACGGCGGTGGTGATCTTCTACGGCCTGTTCGCCTCGGGGGAAAAGCAGCCATGGGCCGACCCGGAGCTCACCAGCGACGAGAAGTGCGGCTTCATCGAGGAGGACGAGCTGGCGGAGGAGACGGGTGACATCACCCAGAGCTACGGAGCCCTGGGAGCACCGGCCAAGACGTACGGAGCCACCACTCAGGTCAACGGGGGCTGGGCCGACAGCTGGGAGAAGAAGGAGGAGTACGTCCAGGAGGAGGCGGGTGCCGGAGGGTACGGGTACAAGCAGGAGGACTACTCCTAGAGCAGAGGGCCGTCCACTCACACTCCAGCCCATGGGTAGAATTATTTAGGAGTGTTTGCGAGTTTAGAATTCAAAGCAGAAACAAAAAAAAAGAGATAACGATCCATTGCTGTATGTTTGCACAAATTCAAAAATCGTTATTTAAAAAAAGATCAACTTTAAAATAGAAATTTAATGTAAAACTGAGAACAAATACTATAGTGATGTAACACATATCAGATTGGCGAGTTGTAAATGTAATATGAATATAAATTATAGATATATTTATTTGGAGTGCAATCTTGTGTACCAGTGTGAACCATTCCCCCCTGAGTGAGCTACCAGTAGAAGCTTCCAGGGTTACCATAGTTACAGTTTGACATATTTCCTGGACAATCCTTTCCTATAAACAACAAGCGTGACTAAGATGAGATGGATTATTTTGTGGCGTGGGAGAACCCCCCTGATCTCGTTTACAATGTAACGTTCCACCAGAAACATATGAGTTAGTTATTTAGCGGGTTTGCCCACATAGATGCCCTGAGAACCCTGTTAGAACCGCTTGTTTTAGAGAGTGCGTCCTGACTCCAGTGCCATGGCCCCTCCTCCAGAGCCAGTGGTTGTCGTGGGGAACAGTCTGTCACTGCAGGTCATGTGACCCAGGACAGCGCTCACATCCTGGTGGCGGTCATGTGTCTCCCTAAAGCACTGGTGCAGAGGTTTCCCTACCATGCCCAATATGGTTTTATTTTTCTTATCAGCGTTTGTAAATCTGTGTTTCTTAACATATATGGCTAGGTGCAGAGAAAAAGAAAGAATAAGACGAGGAAAAGGATTTGATGACATTCGTTACTTGCAATACTCAGCAGGGGAGTCATAATGTCCTTCTTCCATGGTCATCTGTTAGAGACAGGCCATTTAAAGTCGAGTGTTACCAATGCATTGTTGAACCTTTTTGTTTTTATACATGTATGTTTTTTCAGAGGTGACAAAAGATGAAACAATGCAAAACGGTTCAAAAGTACAAAGAAAAATGGTTGTACTCACAGTCTGGCTTAATGGAAGACGTGTCAAACTTAATGTGGAGAGGGATCAGTGTAGTATATGTGTCTAAAAACAAGCCTAAATAGATTCTATCCAAAAGAGAGATTATGTCAATATAGAGTCAATACAACATATAATAAAAATGTCCATGCAGAGACTGGAATAAATAACACATTTGATCGATGTTGCCAGTTGATGAAGTGGTTGAATTTAATCAACTTTATGCCTCTTTTAAATTGTCTTTGAATGCTTTTGAACATTAGGTGGAAAAAAGTCCATGACATGACAGCTAATGCTGCCAGAATCACTTCAGAAATGTTTACCTTTCCAGAGAAAGCCGGTGGACCAATGAAAACGGCTGATCGAGATAAACAAGATCAGCATAAAGAAAGTAACTAGTCAGTGTAACTTTCATGGACCTTGTATGAATATTCCAAAAGTGTGTCACTCCTTACTTTCTTACCTCTTTTGAGGTCATCTCTGATCTAACAAGATTGGGTGAATATGTGAGCCTGCCTACGTTGCTCCAACCAATAAGGTAACATCAGATCAGTGATGTCACAGCTGAACAGAGGAAGGGAGCTTTAAAAGTATTTGAATGGGGTCCAGTGTTCTAGAGTCAGAAGCACAAACAGACACAGGGACCTAGCCTGTCCTCACACTAACTGTCAGCGGAAACCTCAATTGAGCACTTAACTTATCTAAAGTAGATGTGTGTGTGTGTGTGTGTGCGGGTGAAAAAATGTATTTATGCATGGAACATGGAGTAGTTTGTGTATTTCTTTTTCTTTATTTGTTTTCTGTTTCTTTCAGTCTTTTCGCTTTAAACTGTTACTGATGTGTCAATTTCTTTGCACAATTAACCAAAGGTGTAGAGTACAGATGGGTATAAGCTTGATGAGAGCATCTATGCTAAAGATGCATTTGGGAGTTAGAGCTCTGCAGGGCTGCTGGGAACTAGCTGGAGGCGGAGCTAAGCCAAGGCTAGCTGGAGGCGGAGCTAAGCCAAGGAGAGATTTGGTTGTTAGCTAGAGGGGCTGAATGCTAAAAATCGACCTTCTGTGGAAATAGATGCTGTCCATCTGGACCTCCTCAGACAGAGTCATCCATACTTGGTGTACAAAGCAATAAAGCCATGGTAACAGTTAACCTCTGACATCTGAAACACTGACATTATGTAACTATAGTGGGGTTTTCTTTTGTTTCCCATTCTTTTGGAGTCGTGTTTTTGTGATATCAAATGTAGAAAATTACAAACACAAGTACTTGTTAAAAAAAGAAAAGAAAATACATGAAAAATATAATAATATAAATATATATATAAATATATAGTAATAGAGTCCAAAGCAAACCTCCTTGTCATGCTGACCATGCGAGGAGTTTGCTCATGGACTGCTCACCAGATGAGAATGATAACCTGGGCTGTACTTTGAGGAGATGCCCTCCATATCTCTGTACGGTTCCACTCCTGTTGGTGTCTGCACATCTGTTCTTGTTCTGTACGGTTCCGTTTGCTTGTTAAGGAGGGTGTGCTGTTGTTCTCTTCTGTTCTCTCTCTCTCACTCTCTTTCTCTCTGTCCCTTTCGCTAACCCTTTTTAGTTTGATTGATGTGTGTTCTATCAGTGGCTGGACACGTCTTGCCCCCTCAACCGTTGTGCCCTCCCCTTTTCCCTCTTCTCCTGTCACTCATCCATTGTTGCAATATTCAATGACGTAAAGATTGTCTGTAATAGGTGATCAAACATTTACCAAGCTGTCAGAAGTACAGTGCATCCAGAGTATCGGTACCATGTTCCTGTTTTGTACCTCTGAGTAAAGTTGCAGTGTGATTCAATGGCTTATTTTGCTGTGTCAGTTGAGAGGTCTGTTGATGTCAAAATGAAATGCTCTATATATCCTTTTTTATAAAAAAGACAAACAAACAGAGCACTTGTCTTGTTGTTGTTTGTGAGGAAGAATCACAATCTGGTCTCAAACATACTTATTCGTACATGCATATGTTTGTGATTACATAATCACATTTCTTTTAAATATAATAGCAAGTTCCCTACAAATGAAATCCAACATTTGCTGCAAAACATGAAGCTGTAGACAGAGAGGAGAATGTGTTCTAGAGACTCCCTATCACTCCTTCCTCCTTCGGCTCTCCTCTCTCTTCCCTCAACCTCCTGTCCACCCTTTTATCCCTCTCTCCTCCCTCGATATCCTTCTCTCCTCTGCCCTCCTCCTCCCTCCTCCTATCCTCCTTTCACCTCGGACTGTGGGATCAATGCACCCAGTCCCCAGCGCCCAGGCAGACCTATTGACAGTTCTAACCTCTTAATGGAGATGTGGAGGGTGGGGAAGCACTTACTGGGCTATTTGGAGAAGCTGCTTAATTCAGACGTAGTACCAAAGGACCCCTTACCCTGCCTCCCCCCGCCTCTCCCCGCCTCCCCCCGCCTCCCCTCGCCTCCCAGCCCCCCCTCCCCTACACACACACACACACACACACGCTATACATCCACAGTGCTTTTCCACAGTCCACAGAGTGAACCTATAGATAAAGATATACTTTCTATTAGAAGACTACAGACAGTATTTATTAGTATTACGTTATTTTAATATCATCTTATTGCCATGGAGTCAGTCTTCAAAAAATGACCCCATGTCGATTTTATTGGCCCTTGGAAACAAGTGTCAAGTACAACTCGAGTCTGGATAGATATGACTCGTCATCCTTTTAAACTCCACACAAACTGGCTTTGTAACACATGACTTTTTTTGCCGCTTGTGTTTGACCTTCAGATCAGGGCTGAACCTGGTACTACAGGCTCTGTTGGAACTCTGAACGAGGCTGTACAAGGATGTGGAGGAGCTTTGTCATAAAGTCAGGCCAATGGAATGAGCAAACCTGTGTACTCTTCACCTGATCATTAAAACCTCAGCACAGACAAGCACCCAGACAAGCACTCAGATGAATGTGTTACCTTTCATGACATGTCTTCCTCATCACATGCAGGCTTTCCCCTGCTGCATACACCAGCCTTGTTCCGTTCCCATTTCGTTTTTGAACCCTAACCATTGTTTGAGCGAAACTTGGCAGCTTGTTAGCCCCCCCATCTCCCATTGATTAGACAGCAAAGTAGAAGGCGTACTCTCACTCTGAATTGTAAAAGGAAACCCTATTCCAACAGTTTACCACAGATGTCAACACACATCTGGCCTCGCTTGCTGACTGACTGGAGAGATCTGAACTTCTACCTTCAAATGAAATTTATCTGTGGCCCTGCTTCTGTGGCCCTGCTCGATACTGTGTTAACACCCGATGAGAGCTGGGGGGGGGGCAGGACGGGCTGTCAGAACACATCTATCTGGACCTGATTGATTTAAGAAAGGTTTTGTAAAGGATTGCACCCCTCTCAAGACAGATGTGCAAGCGTGGAGTAGATACCCATCTGTATTTTTACCTAACTACATATCTATCTAGAATATATCTATCTATCTATCGCTCTGCATCTGTCTGTCTGTCTGCGATGATCTAATGAATCTAGATTCTCTAACAATGGACATGGGTGCCACACCAACAGGGGTGTGTATGGAAACCTCCTGGTTGATTGATGTGGACCTTCTGTATCTGTAGAGGTTAAACAAGCTTAGAGGAGAGAGGAGAGAGAGGAGAGGGAGGAGAGGGAGGAGAGGGAGGGGAGGGAGGAGAGGGAGGGGAGGGAGGAGAGGGAGGAGAGGGAGGAGAGGGAGGAGAGGGAGGAATATAGAGGGGGGATCGGAAGGGGAGTGTGTTGGCGCAGACATGCAGCGATTACACCCCTAGTCTTGTCCCTCAGCCCATTGCTTTTGTTAATTTGACAGGCTCAATAAACGTGTCACCAGCCCCCTTCAATGATATTCTCTCCCAGCCAACCAGCCAGAACGGTCACGGTTCTCATCCCACGGCAAGTGAGTGCAGTGACCCAGGACTCTGTTCACCCATCAATTCATATTCTAACTTGGCTGCCATTTCCTGCTTTGCCCAGCCTGAACATAAGGGAATATGAGAGGAAAATAATGATTTGTGTGTGTGTGTGTGTGTATGTGCATATGCTCAGCGTCTTCTGGATGAATGCTCATCTCAGGGTGGGGGGGCAGGTGTTGCAGGGTTCCCAGGGGAACCAGGGGGAAGGGGAGGGGTTGGATGGAAGGACCAAATCTCTTTTTGATGACTGATGGAGGCATAGGGGCACAACCAGAGTCCACAAGAGCTCTGAGCACCATAAACCTGCTTGGTGCCTCCTGCTGTGGGCAGGGAGGCAGGGCTGAGGCTCAGGGCCTGCTGTGGGCAGGGAGGCAGGGCTGAGGCTCAGGGCCTGCTGTGGGCATGGAGGCAGGGCTGAGGCTCAGGGCCTGCTGTGGGCAGGGAGGCAGGGCTGAGGCTCAGGGCCTGCTCTGGGCAGGGAGGCAGGGCTGAGGCTCAGGGCCTGCTGTGGGCAGGGAGGCAGGGCTGAGGCTCAGGGCCTGCTGTGGGCATGGAGGCAGGGCTGAGGCTCAGGGCCTGCTCTGGGCATGGAGGCAGGGCTGAGGCTCAGGGCCTGCTGTGGGCAGGGAGGCAGGGCTGAGGCTCAGGGCTATAGGGCTTTAGAGGGCTTGAGATCATCATCCCTGAGCAACACACCTCTTGAGAACACCACAAACTTTTCCTTGTGTCTGTCCCTCCGGTCTCACGTGGCAAATGAGACCACAAGACTAACTGGAGGAAACCATAGTGATCACTAAGGGAGGGAATGAGCCACTGAAAGCGTATATGAGTGAGTGAATGAGTGAATGAGTGTATTTGCTATGTTGACACCAGACTGCCACCCCCCACCTCCCAACCCCCAACCCTTCCAGACCACTTCGAGTGCGTCATTAATTATTACTGAGGCTTCATTACACTGGGGCGATAACACAGTCAGAGCTTCAGGCACACTGTCTCATCACCGTCTCATCTGATGTGATTCCCGTGGCTGTCTGGATATCGAGGCTTCAACAATAGAATCAGCCCTGAAACAATAACAATAAAATCACTTTAGTTGTAAGATATCCTGGTCGCCGTCTACAGCCTGTCTTCTCCTGAGGAGGAAATAGGACTCCTCTCAGGCTCATGTTGCCCCCCCCCCTTTCCTCCCCTCTTCCCCTCCTTCATCTCCTCCCCCCACTTTTCGCCCTCCTCCTCCTGTCCCTCCTCCTTCTTCCCCTCGATGCCGTGCGGTGGTGTAGTCAAGGTTTATGCAGAGGTTCACACAAAAGACAGTTTTTCCATGAACACTGAGCAAATGTGTTATTAGAGTACTGTTACACCACCCCAGACTCCCACCTCGAAATGAAGCCGTAGTAGTTGTAGGGCAGCATGCTTGTATATCAGAGGAACCACACCTGATTGGCTGCTGCAGAACACCAGGA
Organism: Mallotus villosus; assembly: GCA_903064625.1. NCBI lineage: Eukaryota > Metazoa > Chordata > Actinopteri > Osmeriformes > Salangidae > Mallotus > Mallotus villosus. The sequence continues at coordinate 305,365 of CAEFZP010001163.1, read as the reverse complement.
CCCACCTCGTGCAACTGGCAACGTGACAGGGGAGCGGAGGGAGCGGATTGGTGGAGCAGAATGGCTTGCATCATCCCAGATGTTAGTTGTGAACCCCCCCTCCCCAACACCTACGCCCCCATTCTGCATCAGAAGAAGACCCCCCTCCCCTCCTCAGCCAGTGATGTGCGTCACAGCTTTGCTGTTGTGGGGAAGTCACTGAGGCGTGGCCCTCTAACGAGAGAGACTCTGCTTCCTGTTTCTCTGTCTTCACGGATACGCACGCACACACACGGATCTGCATGACAAACACACACAGGTCACATGGACTTTCACATTTGAATTCATAAACAGCGTAAGGACACAGGTTAATATGCACGCACATACACAGAACAGCATACATAAAAAACACACAAACAAACCTGTTCCCCGTGACACACACACACACATTACACCCACCACACACACCACACGCACCGCTTCCCTTGATACACACGCACATCTGACGCACATACAAACGCACACAGGCCACTGTGGCCAGGTGTCCTATCTCTCTGAGTCGTGAGCTTTCTTGCACCTGTTTGGTCGACCGTTTCTGTGAATACTGCGAGGTTTCTCTCCCTCTGCCATCCTGCTGTCCGCCAAGCAGCCATCAAAGGACACGTCCGCCACAGAGCTCTCAGAGGACGGGCTTTAGGAAGGGGGAATATCGAGCACTCTGACCTAGAAAGTGATGTGAAGGACTTTGTGTCTGTGATGGAGAAACAGAGGCTTTTATGATCCCGCGAGGGACACAGCACTAAAGTCTCTCTCCTGGTGATCAGAGAGCATGGAGAGGGGGAAACTATCTCTCTTCTGGTCTCTTTCTCGTTCTCTCCTTCTCTCTGATTCTCTCTCTCTTCTCTCCCATTCTGTATATATGTGACAGGCATGAATATTTACAAGTCCATGGCACTAAAAGAACAGCATTTGTTAAGCAAGTATATGCTGTATGTGTCTAGCTCGCTGCTCCTCGCTCTTCTCCCCCGTAACAGATTGTTCAGCACTAGACAGCTCCGCAGTTGCCCTTGTAAGCATAAGGACAAGAAGACTAGAGAGGTAGACAGAGAGAGAGGAGGGCTGTGTGTGTGGTTGTGTGTGACTGTGTGGGGTTTGTGTGTGTCTGTGTGTGCGTGTGTGTGTGTGAGTCACAAGGTTTAGGACTCCTTTTGTCCTCTTGGCTGTCAGTGCAGGTTGCCTGTGGAGACACAGAAACATTGAAAATCTCATTACAAAGTGAGAAGAGAGAGAAAGTGGGGAGGGGGGGGTGAGGTGAGGAGGGAGCGACAAATATGGGGGTGTAGCATGTTAAATTCAGACACGCTGATGTGAGTCTTACTAATCCAGACATCCCATCGCAAAGAGTACACCAGGGCCAGCACACACGGATGTACACTCATGCACACACACACACTTCTTTTTATGCTTTATTGATTTCCTGTTGTCGCTTCTCCTCTTCCCCTGATTTCATTAGGCACAGTGAGGACGTGAAATCCCTAAATGAGAGAGATTTGAGATGAGGAGAGGAAAGGATGAGAGAGGTAGAGCAGCAGAGGCAGAGACGGTAAAACAGTGCGCAGACACTCAGATTCACCACCGTCTTGATGGAGAGATCTGAGGGGAGGAGAGAAGGAGGATGAAACGCAGACATTATCACTGGCCGCCATCTTGTTCAGGGTCACATCTGAAGAGACCCACTGTCGAGTCATGAATCATGTTGTCATTACCCCAGCGAGAGCTAATAGACATATTGTGTGGTCACTATTGTGATTTAACCGTCTAATGGCAGGGTGGTTCCACGCTGACTGTTAGAATGAGGGCAAGCAGTGGTTGTTCCATGAATGGAGATGTGAAGACCCTTGTAATTTAACTGATTGCGAGATTATAGCTGCCTCTTCACTGAGTAGGTAATCACCTGACACACACACACACACACACACATCTCTCAGTCTCTCCTAGTTTCCAGTGAATCTTTGTTCTAACACACACATGCAAAGAAGATCTACAAATATTACATTTAATTTGGTATGTATAATTGTTATTTTAGACCAATTTCCATTGAGATAAAAATGTAGTGGATACCTCGGTTCATCCTTCACCCTTCAACAGTCTTGCACTCATCAAGTCTCAAGATCTGATCTCTGCTGCCTTTACTCCCGTCCTCAGCCGCCATCTTGCTTTTCGCTGCTTTGCAGCACAAAGTCTTTCTAATTACTGTTGGGGTATGTCGTGATGGATCGTCAGGGGGACTGTGCCTTTAAGGGAGGATCGCGCTAGAGCAGACACCTTTGGATGAGTGGGAGGGGGAACTCACAGACAATAAACACCTACAGGAGCGCTAACACACAGGGCTCTGCCCTTGACATTTACTGCAGGCTGCATGGAGAGGTGGGTCTGATTCTGACTCTCTCCCACACAAAGGCCTGAGCAGGAGAGCTAGCTGTGACGTCCAGGAGACAGAAGCGATCCACACAGACGCTAGATAAGGATATTGTCAGAGGACTGTCTGTCAAGGAGGGAGCAGAGTCACAATAAAGACACAATGAGAGGTGGATTGAAATGAAGAGATAACATAACTACTGACACTTTCATTCTTTGATTGCATTCACTTTATATCTGGTTTATCTGGAATCTCTATTGCTGCACGACATCCTCTCTCGGCCTCGGCCTCTCTCCCTCTTTGTCTCTCTATTCCTCTCACATGCTATCTTTCCATCTCTCTTCCTCGCTCTGCCTTTCTCTCTCTCTTCCTGTCTCCCTCTCTCTCTTCCTCTCCCTCTCTCTCTCTCTTCCCCTCTCTCACGCTCTTTCTCGCTCTGCCTTTCTCTCTCTCTTCCTGTCTCCCTCTCTCTCTTCCTCTCCCTCTCTCTCTCTCTTCCCCTCTCTCACGCTCTTCCTCGCTCTGCCTTTCTCTCTCTTCCTGTCTCCCTCTCTCTCTTTCTCTCACTCTCTCTCTCTCTCTTCCCCTCTCTCACGCTCTCTTCGCTCTCCAGAGCTTTCTCTCTTTTTATTTGTCACTGCATGGTGACTCAGACATTGCAGATATCCTAGATCTAAAAGATAAATCAAGTGAGTCACACTGCAACCAGACATGATCTGTCTTTCTCCCTCTCCCTGTCAGAACACACATAGACACACACATAGACAGACAAATACACACACACACACACAGCCTAAGTGAGATACTCACTGCCTACCTTCTACTCCAACTGGATACAGACAGGGAGCTGCCATTCGTACACATAAACATCCTTCCAAGGCTTGCTTCTTCACACCCAGACAGCTGAATAAACAAAGAAGCCGAACCAACAAACAGGTTTTAAAGCCGCTGGCTCTTTTCACAGCATTCTGACCATCCATGTGTGAGGGGTTGACTGTACGCACAGGATGAAGCTGTCAATCAACAGAGAGAGAGAGAGAACTAGCGAGAGACAAGATGTCTCCCCTCTCTCCCTGTCCATCTCCCTCTGTCTGTTTCTCTCCACGCCCCAGCCCGCTCTCCCAAATTGAAAGTCAGACCCTCTCGCCTGCCGTGTCAACAGTGTAGAAAGACACTTTCTACTCCAAACTCTCGTCTCTCCTGAGCATCAGCCAGTCACTCAAGCAGAGGCCTAGAGACTGTGGATAAAGGTGCCCTGGTGGGCCTGACGTTGTAGCTCCACGCACCCTGCGGAGCGGAGAGAGCAGCCTGACAGGCAGCTTGGCGCTCCACGCCCCTCTCTAATTGCTTTGATTTGCTCTCCCAGTTCAGGGAGATAACGAGAGCACTGGGACAGGTGATGTGGTTCTAACAGCCACAAGTACACAAGCTGTGGGTCACGTCTGGCTTCTCCAAACCTGTCCTCTCTTCCTCTCAGGTCAGCTTCTCCTGACAGGACCAGGAAGGGAGAGATTGGTGCTCTCTACATCTTGATTGCACAGGGTGCTCTTTCAGAAACAGATTTCCTTTCCTTGGAAATATACGGGGAGGAGGAGAAGGAGAGTAAAGGCGGGAAGAAGGAGGGAAAGGAGGGATGGGGAGATGGGATGATGTGGAGAAGCCTGGTTCGTCAGCGAGCGTTATCCCCAAGATACCGCCCTGCAGCTTTTTAGAATCAACATCGAGGGAGGGAGGGGTAAAGATTGGGAGGGAGGGAGGGGGGTGATGGAGAAAACAAGTATAGGAAGTGGAGATGGACAGATGTGTGGTCGTGGAGAGAACACTCAGCCAGTCAGTGGGATTCCCAAGATCCTACCCTGCTGGGCGTGGCTCCACACCACCAAGTCACATGACCCCTGGAGTCTAGCCAGCCAATCAACACTCTGGGAGCCAGGAGCACTGAGGGGAAGACACAGGAGGCCAGAGACAACAGATGGAGTGGTTGTGGGATGAGAGACAGAGAAAAAACACCAGACTGAGATAGTGAGGGAGTGAGAAGGATGGAAGGGGGGAGTAAGGGAGGAAAAGGAAAAGAGACAGACGGGGAAGGTTGGAAAAGAAAAAGAAGAGAAAACAGACAATTCATTAGACGACCAGTAATTCTGCAGGATTCACCAGAAGCATGTTACAGAGAGCCAATGGGCGTGGCAGTGCATTAACAGAGAGACAATAGGCAGAGGAAAATTCTCTCTCTCATTGGCTACACGGAAGGAGGCAGTGTGATGTCACACATACACCCATTTCTCTGTGACAGAGTGTGTGTACGCATGTCTGTGTAGGCGCCTGTGTGTGTGTCTGTGTGCATGAGTGTGTTTGTGTGTCTGTTTGTGTGTGCATGTGTGTTTTGTCTGTGCATGGGTGGTGTCATACAGACTTGTGTGTTTGTCCTTGGCAATATTTCTCTTTTTCTAAACACCTTTTGTGGGTCTTTCTAAAGGGGATATGGGTTTCCATGGAGACCGGGACACTTAGGAACAAGCGAGAACTCTGGTTATGAGGAGATACTCTGGTACTGTGAGTCTGGGGTGAGGAACGAGGGAGAGAAAGGGAGAGGGGGAAAAGAGAGAGAGAGAGAGGGTGGGTGGGAGGGAGGGGGAAGAGAATGAGCAGAGATACACACACTAACCCGTCGAGAGAATCCTTGGGTCTTTCCGTACAGTGTACATATGTATAGAAACACAGTATCTGCATGTCGTGGACAGCCTGTACAGGTCTGAGTCATTAGATGAGAGCAGCAGTCTAATCTCTCACCTGACGACAGGGTTAAGAGACTGCAGGCTGATAACACAGCCATCAGAAGCACTCCGTCACATGATAATGACATTATCCTGACACTCCATTACATCCACGCTTTCACTGTAATCTTGTTAAAGGCCCAGTGACAGAGAGAGCGACTCTCGCACACACACATACAAGCACTGACAATGCACAAGGACCCACGCACACAGAAATGTCTGAATGGATGGAGATGGAGAGACTGGAGGAGGAGGAGGAGGAGGAGGAGGAGGAGGAGGAGGAGGAGGAGGAGGAGGAGGAGGAGGAGGAGGAGGAGGAGGAGGAGGAACAAAAGGATGCTTTTGTAAGTTAACCTTGCTGCTACAGAGGAAAACTGTCATTGTTTCCAGCGACTGTTTCAGTTCTATGTAGCCTAGCTTGTCATGCACCCTCACTCCTCCTCTCTGCCCTCCCCTCTCCCCAACACCCCATGTGGTGAGCATGGAGCTGCTTTTTCTACACAAGTTACTGTAACAGTCATAGAGCCCCCTGGTGGATGTTTGAAACAACAACAGGGCAAGAGCAGCTGTACTCCTCTAGTGTTTGTTAGAAAACATGAGAAAAAAGAATAATAACAATAACACAATGTACTATAATGATGACTTCACGCACAATAATTTGATTTAAATATCAATGAGCAGAATACAATGCAATACATATTTGGTTTCCTTATTTTGTCACAGCGGAAGGTTTTTGTGATTCCCAGTACGGGTTTTTTCCAGTCTGGTTAACCAGTGTGGCTTGGTGCTGTATGACAAAGCAGACAGCTAGTGTAATTACTGATGTTGGCTAGCCTACGGCTCTGACCTGCTGGCCCGCCACACGGCTACTGCAGCTCCGCTTTCATTACTCTGCTGCCTCTGACACACACACCATTAGGAACCCTCATGAATGAGCCACAATCCCAGGCTAGGGTGCCTTGTTCTCCTTGCTTCCCTCACTCCCTCCCTCCCCCCACAGTCCACCGCATCAAAGCATCCCACGCAAAGCATCCCTCACCTCCCCACCCATCCCTCACCCCCGTCCACCTCTTCATCCCTCCCTCCCTCCTTCCTCCCTCCCTCCCTCCCTCCCCCCTTCCACCTCTTCATCCCTCCCTCCCTCCCCCCTTCCACCTCTTCATCCCTCCCTCCCTCGCTGAGTGCACTCCCTCTCTTCCTCGCTCCTTGCCTCCCTCTCTAACCAGCAAGCGTATTACAAACAGATTAAGCTCATATAAGAGAGAAGATGAAGCACTTTTACACCATGGGCCACAGGGAGCATGAATAGTATACTTACTACAGTAGAAACGACTTCCTGACAAAAGTCTCCCATGTGTCTAGTGTGCTTTGAGTATGAACCTCAAATGTCTACATACATATAACTCTCTATTACTCTTCTAAAGAGGAGATGGAGGAGGAAAGTCACAATTTACCAAACAAGGCATAGGTAATTCATGAGGCAAAATATTCAATTACACACTGAAGCCTGATGTGACTAGGTGATGGAACACTGGTCTTCCCCTAATCAGAACCCATCTGACTGGCCACGCGTCCTCATGGCCCCAGGGAACAATTTAGGTGTTGCACAGCACATGGTTCCTGCTTTTCTGTCACTCCCCTGCTCCCTCCCCATCTCCTCCCTTTCCCTCCCACCAGCACCTTATTTGGGGGGCGGTTGTCACGGGGGACACACTAATGGTTTAGGTTGTCTAGGCAACGTGTGATGCCATCTGTCAGGGTCTAGCTCGCTGATCCTTGTCGTGTAGCAGAGACACATGGATCCAGGAGTGTGCTTTAGAACTGTACTCTCTGCTTCTCTAACAGCTCCTAGAAAAACACACACATGCACACATAGATAACACACACAAACACAACACAAACAGTGGTCTGGATAAAGACTTAAACCAATTAGAGCCGCCAGTCTCATCAGTCATACCGATTGCATGGATACCTCTTGTGAAATAATCAAGAACATCAAAAACTGTACTAGAATGTGAGCCAAATGATTCCCCTTACAGTGTCTAATCACAATTTACAGTAACAGTGCAGTTCTATACAGGATGGAAACAGTGAGCAATGCTTGTAAAAGGGATGCTGGTTTTGTCTAAAATTCAAAGCTGGGGTCCAGATGCCATGCAACGATTAATTAACTCTGTGGGTTTTTCTGAGTCACTGTTAAATTGGTTTAACATGCTTGTAAGACAACAGCAAGATGTTCACTACCCAAACCAACATCGATTCCTGAGGTCAAACGATGTGCATCACACCTCCAACCTGTCAATCATGTGCTTAATCACATGGAAACAAACCGGGATAATGTTGAATTATATTTTATTTCATTTTCCCAAAGTAAAAATAATTTTACAAATATGTTTTGGATATGGGATATCAAACGCACAAACACTCATTAGCATGTACACATGATATGGTAATGTGATGGGATGAATGTTAACCAGTGCAAATGAGAAAAAGGGGCTTGGAGAAAGGGGGGGGGTGTTTGAGAGGGTGTAGAGGGAGGGTTGGGGCGTGTCTGAGAGGCATTGTGGACATGGGGATCTAATCCCTGGGGAGGGAAGGAGGAGAGGGGGGGGGGTCAACTCCACCTGGGACTATAGCACCAGACATGCACAAACACACTGGCATGAGGATTAGAATGTCATCGCCTCAGCGACCACTAGATTGATAGCATCCCCCTTTAACTCCAACCCTGACTCCCCTCTCTATCCCATTCCTCTCTGGGCCAAAAAGGTGCAATTATACCCCCCCCCACCCACCCACCGCCACCAGCACTCCCCCCGTACAAGCCTGAGCACTAATAAACAGGACATTAACGAGTGTTGAGCAGGGGCTGGGGCCTGGAGGGCTGCTTTACCAGGCGGGGTCGTCGGGAAGGAAGCTGAGAGGATGGTGACGCGGTAACGCTGCATGCTGGGCTGCAGAGATGATTCAGAGTGTGGGACTGTTGCTATTAAAACTACGGCTGTGTCGCTGTAATGAGAATGACCATTCTAGTCCGTCAATTGAGGGTGCCCAGTCACTGTGTTCCGGTTGACCATGTCAAACAGCGCCATCTGTTGATACAGGTAAAAAATCACAACGCAGACTCAGGTTTTCAAACTTTCAGATAGTTAAAGTATTTACGCACAAGCTCTATTTCAAATCGAGTTGTTATCAACATGATTTGCTGCAGTTGCTTATGTGCTGTTTATGATTTGCACCTGGTTTCCCCTACATCCTATAATGAGTAGCCTAATCGCTGCGGCTGCTCGTCCCATGTTGAGATTATAAAACATTCCCGCTTTGAAGACTCATTATTACAGTTTCGTCAGTCTCAGCAAGTTGGCCCCCGTAAATTCATAACAAACTTTCTCTAACATTACTCACAAGATTATTTTGGTGAGTGGTTTTTAAAGTAGCTATGTAGGTTCCTGTAGTCTACTTAAAAGTATCTGTTCAGATAGCTACTGCCTTTAGAACGCGTTTTTTATAGTGTCTCTACCGTTTTGTTTATTCTAGTTGTAACAGACAAAACTAAGGAGGCGTGAAACACTTCAACAATTTTACGACTTTGATAAATAACAAGTGGACAACCGAGAACCACTACTGGTCCAGCGGTATGCGGAGCATCATGTAAGATGACACCGTTGGCTTTGAAAGGCGCAGGGATGTTCTTTTGACATGTGGAAGTTACCTAAAGTAGCCTATAGCTCATTATTGTGCAGTCATCATTTCCCATCGTGGACCAAGAGAGTAACGTCGCTGGGGATGGTCGATCTTGTGCCTTTTCAAAGAGGGTCTGTGTTGGGCAATTCTGGATGTACTTTCTAAAGTATTCAACTGCTTTTGACTTTTAAAACGATTTTGTAAGTATTTATTAATTATTGTTTTGATTAAGATGTAATTATTTTGTAGGATGTTATTACGATACGTAGGCCTATTTACAAAACGACATTACGTAGCCAATTTATTTTCGGAGCGTTTGGCTTGAGTGTTTCAGTGTTATAAACTTAGTAATTTTTTCCCACTTAACCTCTTCTCATTACTCATGTGGCTCAGTTTACATTGTTAGATTTTTGGCGATACCTACAATAAACACAATTATTATGATAATTCAAAATCAGAATTCTGAATGATTTAAAAAACAAACTACCGGTATAATTCAAATTGCCATAGTCACCTCTACAAATGGAAGTGATTAGCCTACACCTGGATGTTTGAAACTGAAAAACAAAGATTGAAATTGTTGTTAAGGTCAGAGATGGACCTCTCTCCAACACCTAGCTATGTTAGTTTGGGCCCGCCAACTACAAGTTTTCACATGGGAGCTCCAGACGGCCAACATTAGGCCACCTAGGACATCAGGTCTATGTGTTTTACTGTTTTGGGGTGCATGCCAAGACTCAAATCAATGAACAGATTGTGCTGCGGCCACTATTTATTATTTTAAAACGTCATCTTAAACCTGTTCAGGATAGGGTATAGAATTCTTTCAATAGGATTTCAGTTGCCAAGTATTTTTTATTTTCGTATTAGTACTGTTTGGAGCCAGTGCAGCTGTACAACGCAAGGCCTCCATTGTTGGGGGTGTATAAACAGAGGTGAGCGATGGACCCTACCGTCCTCTCGGCCTTTGGCTCGCTGGTTTATTTAGTCTGGAACCACAAGAGGAAACACCATGTGTAGTGAAGCTAAGACGGCCGCCCGCTGCTCACCAAGACCTAATACTGGCCTTCCATCTCAGGGAATTCACTTTTAGGTCCAGCGGTTCTGGAGAAATTTGGGTTCTGTACAGAACGGTCTGAGGTTCAAAAGCCACCTGTTGCACATGCATGGGGTCAAGGTCGAGCAAACCAAAGACCCCCCTCCCCTCCTCTCCCAACCACCTTCAATTCATGAAACCCCTTCTGTATATAGTGTTTAGTTACCTCAGATAAGCTGTTTCATGAAACCCCTCCCGTATATAGTGTTGTGTTACCTCAGATAAGCTGTTTCATGAAACCCCTTCTGTATATAGTGTCGTGTTATCTCAGATAAGCTGCTTCATGAAACCCCTCCTGTATAGTGTCGTGTTATCTCAGATAAGCTGCTTCATGAAACCCCTTCTGTATATAGTGTTGTGTTACCTCAGATAAGCTGTTTCATGAAACCCCTTCTGTATAGTGTTGTGTTACCTCAGATAAGCTATTTCATGAAACCCCTTCTGTATATAGTGACGTGTTACCTCAGATAAACTGTTTCATGAAACCCCTTCTGTATATAGTGACGTGTTACCTCAGATAAACTGTGTTTCATGAAACCCCTTCTGTATATAGTGAAGTGTTACCTCAGATACGCTGTTTCATGAAACCCCTTCTGTATATGTTACCTCAGATAAGATATTTCAACTCGGGAGGTGATACTGGTGAAGACTGAGCTTGGTTTAGATTGCTGCTGCTGTTGGGTGGGCTGTTGGCCATCAATATGACCTCACATAACTCATTTTTTAGTGAATAGTTTATTCAGACTGTTTTGTAAACTAATAGTTAAGCCTGAAGCATGCAGGGAAGGAGTGGAGATGCAGTATTAGATTACTCTCTGTCTGTATGAAAGAATCCAGCTGGTTTGCTCGCATGGGATTGACTTACAAAGTCATCACAGCTCAATAAAGAGTGAAACCTTGATTCTCACTACAATACAGTTGTCAGGTAAACTTATCTCGTGACAGTCTTCTAGTTCAGTTACAAAGCACTATAGCACACCCAGGCAACTCCAGGACAAGGAAACTTGAAAAGAGTGTCTGTGATGTAGCGTACAGGAGAGATAATTCTGTCAGCTAGTTGAGAAGTTGATTGTTTACTAGCTGTATGGGGCTGCAGAGCGTCCCTCTGGAGAGCTCAGGGTCGGGCAGAGTCAGGCCGTGGCAGACTAGGGCAGCTAACCCATCAGTCATCCTGTCAGCTTCGGTAGTCCAGGTATTTGCATGAACGGTTTTTACCCTGCAGAAAGCTCATGTTTGCGCAATACCTAATGTCATTTCGCTCAACCGAAAGGGAGGTTCTCGTCTGAAGATGTTCCCTGTCATTAAGATACACACAGCACAAGGAGGGGACGATTACAGGCTGCAGAATTTCGTCGAAGCAGATCGAGGGGAACATTGTAGGTAGGGCAAAGTAAATGAGCTGGAATACCCAGCATGAGCAGGTATGGGCCTGTGTATGTGTGTGTACAGTAGGCAGTGTGTGTATGTATGTATGGTTGTGTGAGTACAGCGACACCTATTATTACCACATTTCTATATTTTTACTCTGCGATAAGGATGCCTGATAATAAAGCCGTGTCAGCAGGAAAATTAAACCATAATGATGTCCTCAGAGTCAAAATAGTAACTATTAGGTCCAGGTGTAACACCTGGTTGGTCCTAATATGTGTGTCTCTGTGTGTGTGAGTGTGTATGTTCATGCATGTGTATGTGCGTGTGTTAGTGTGCGCGAGAATAAAGGAGGCTTTTGTTGAAAAGGGAGGCCAACCAGTGACCTTTGTCTACGTTTCCCAGCAGAATCCATCCTGTAGTGGAGGTGTGAATGTGGCACCTGTGTGTTTAGTTTGAGTCTCAGACTCCCATGGCCCTGCCGGTCAGCATCTCGACAGCCCCCACCCAAGACCCCCGGCTCCTGGCTGAGTCTGGTTAGGTCAGGAGCAGCAGTGGTTCAGCAGCTCCCCAGTCCGTCCCCTCCTCGAGGCCGTCTGAACATCAGTGCTGGAATAACTCCCCCAGAGCAGCGTCTAGCATGGCCCTTCAAGCAGGACACAGTCAGGACAGGGGGACACGACAGCGGTCGTCCGTCTGATCACCTGTCTGAGTCTTCCCTCGTACAAGTGTCCTTCAGGTGTGGCCCTAAGCTCCACAGCTCTGCAGCCCTGCCTGGATGGGAGATGAGATGACATCATCACACTTCCTGTGTGAAGGAGCCATTGTTTCTCAACAGAAAGAGCAACTCCCAAAATGTTGATCTGTTGACTGATATCTATCCTTTTGTTGTTCTGCATTCATATCTGGCGTGTGTTCTTATCTGATCTGATCATCCAGTGCAGGTGTTTTTTTTGCAGAGGATCAGATTAACAGTGAAGCTGGCGTTGTCATAGAACCGCAGAGTCATGAGTCTGGAAGGGTTAGGCAGTCTGTGAGACTTAGGCAGGTAAAGCTGCCAGTGGCTAAAAACACCAGCCACATTGGTTTGTGTGTGTTTGTGTGTGTCAATCAGCAGATATACCTGGGGAAAACAAAACACACACCTTAACAGAAACATTCCAGGATTTGAAAGTACCTTTTGGCTAACAGCATCAAGACTGACAAAGAACCTGCCTTCACAATACACATAACACATGCAACCCTTCCCGTTCATGCTCTACCAACAGGTTCTGAGTGTCTAAACCATCGTGGAGGAGAGGAGGGAACAGTCAATCATGATGAATCCAGAGTGCCCGCAGAGTGCCCCCCAGGCCCCCCCCAGCCCTGAGAGCCCCCGCCACCAGACCGGCCTGGGGATGCTCTGTCCCCTGAGTCCCCTGTCCCCCAAACACCGCCCTGGGCCTGGCCTGGCCAGTCCTCAGGAGTACAGCCAATGGCTGCCCTGCCGCCACGAGTCCAGCCTGCTGCCCATGAAAGAGGATCTGGCCATCTGGCTCAACTGCATTCTGGGTAATGTAGTATTTCAATAAAGAAGAAACTGTGCTTTAAATGACTAGTGTCTTGTACAATAGAGGAGCAGGGGTGCATATATAAGAACTTAATTCTGGCTATTTTTGCAGTTGTTAATTTGTTCTCACGCACCTTTGTTCAGATTTCACCCCGCAAATGCTAAATTGAGGTGTTCTTTTATCCGTTATGTATTTAACTTGACTCCTACATATTTTGTTTGTTTCTAAATACAGGATGTTATTTATATATATAACACCACTCACCTATTGCTTTGAGCAGGAAATTGGATGATAAAGAACGAGCTCCAGCACTGTGAAAGATAAAGCCCTGACCCTAATCCCTGTCATGGCCCTGCATGCCCTGTCGCTGACAGGAACCCTGCTCACATTCCAGCTGAAGGGCTGGTTCTTCAGAACAGTCTGAAAGGAGGATGTAAAGAGACCAAACGTGTCACAGCGTGCCAGTGTATGACTAGACAGTCTTAAACACACAAACACACACACAGACAAAGACACACAGACAAAGACAGGCGTCTGCTGTGTCAACAATGTGAAGACACGCAGAAGTAATTTGTCGTTTTTAATGGTATGGTATCAAAAGCGTGCATGATACGTTTGACGTATGTGGTAAATGTAACAGGACAAAGATATTAAATTAAGTGGCTTTGAAGGACATTTTCATTGTTTAAACTTCAAAAATCCCTCCCATATGTGTATGGAACGTATGTGGAATGAGGAGCTCTGTCCGCTTCCAGAAAACCACCAATGTAGTCCCAGACATTGGTTCATTTCTAGATGTTTGGACTTCCATGCAAATCTGTGGTTGGAATTTCACCTGTGACATGTAAGGGTTGGGGTTAGGGTCAGAGCTACGTTGGCGTAGAGGTCAGGGTTGGGGTTGTGGTTGTGGTAACAATCTCTCTCCTGTCTCCAGGTGCAGACCTGACTGCACACAGTCTGATGGACCGACTGGACAACGGGGTTCTGCTCTGTGAGCTGGCCCAGGAACTGCAAGATAAGATGATATTAGCCAGCAATGAGAAGGTACCACACACACAGAGAGAGACAGAGAGAGAGAGATGGAGAAAGAGAGAGGGAGAGAGAGAGAGAGAGATATGGAGAGACAGAGAGGGAGAGAGAGAGAGAGGGAGAGAGATCTGGTATAACCAGACAACAAAGGGTCCCTCTGAGATTCTCTGTTGCTGAAGAATCTACCTGGTTCTTCTTTTTACTGACCAACTGGGTCCATTTACACTGAGTTTACAGACAACATGATGTTCCCACAACCACTTTCTAAAATAAAGTGTATGTGTGTATTTGTATGTGTGTGTCTGTGTGTGTGTATCTGTGTGTGTGTGTTTTACCCAGCCCTTCATCCGCAGAGTTATCCACTGGCGTGCTGACGCTTCGTCCGGATCCTTCGTTGCCCGTGACAACACCGCCAACTTCCTGTATTGGTGTCGAAAGATTGGTGTGGACAAGGCTTATCTGTTTGAGTCTGAGGATTTGGGTGAGTGTTCCGGTTAGCCTGTGTGCTCCCCTCTCTCTCTCTCTCTCTCTCTCTCTCTCTCTCTCGCCCTCTCTCTTTCTCTCCTTCTCTCCTTCTCTCTCAATTTCAGTCTTCAAGGGCATGTTTACCATTCAGATGACCTACTTAAAATGTTTGCTCTTTCACTTGAAGTAATAACATGAATGAAAGAAAGAAATAACACACAACCTACCAGGAGAGGGGAGGTGCGTGTGTGTTCGGGTGTTATTACTAAGCCAAGGGAGAAAGAGAGGCAGGTGAGGTAGATCAGAGGAAGTTCAATGGCTCCCACGGTCCGGAGACTGCTGTAGAGAGTCAGGATGAAAGCCTGAACTACAGACACCTCTAAAGAGAGCCTCAGGATCAGGTTTCAGTCCTCTGCTGTTGGATCCCTGCAGGATCGCAGGTGCAGGACACCAGAGACAGTCGGCACGCTGACCTGCTTCTGTCACAGACTGGATGCTAGCTCTACCTGAGTGCACACATGGGCGGGTGTGAGAGTGCTTCCATATGCGCTCGATGTTATAATTGTTTCCCTACTTTCTCTCTCTTTCCTCCTTCTGCCGCATCCTTCGTGTAACGGACAGTCAGGGGAGGGAGACATAGAACATGCCAAAGACTAAAGGTCAAAGGTTGACTAACATTCTGCTCTGCCATCTCTTCTCTTGGGGGGATCAGTGGTTAAAGTATAAACAGAACCTCTCATTTATGCACTGAATCAGGATTGATTCACTTCACTGAATAATCTGCTGTATTAGATTAGATTCTTTTGAATCATCTGCTGTTTGAATCATCTGCTGTAGAACTTCACAGGGCAGACAAGTGAAAACAAGCTACTTAAGGTACTTGTCCTCCACTGATCTGCTTCAATCACTGCTTGTTGTGTCTCCCTGCATGCCTCGGTGTTTCCTCTCTGTCTACTATAGAATCAGTTGCATTTGATGTGGTGATGCATTCGGATTTGCAACCCTCATCTGTGGTCACGATTCATGTTTTCCTGAACAAAACCCCAAAATATTTGAGTGGATTTTTCCTCATCATCTCCTTAAGAAAGATGCGTTTCTTTATAAAAAGCCGATATTTGACTTTGATATTTTTGATCAACTCTAAGATCTAAGCCTTTGAAGGTTTGATTCCAGACAGGACTGTGTGTTGTGCCACGCTAAGTTGTGCTGCCTTGTGTTGTGTTGTGTTGTGTTGTGCTGTGTTGTGTGGTACTGTTCTACGCTATGCTGTTGTCCCTCTGACAGTCTGATCCAGGGTTCTAGAATCATTCATAGTTGTCCTTCCTGTCTCCGACGTGTTGTGGTTTATCTCTCAAGGTATCTGTCATCTCCTGTTACAAATGAATGATCCCTATTGTTATGTTGTGTGTGTGTGTGTGTATCTGTGTCTGTGTGTGTGTTCAGTACTCCACAAACAACCTCGGGAAGTCTGCGTCTGCCTGATGGAGCTGGGGAGGATTGGGGTCAGGTGAGTTATAAGGACCAGGTGAAAAGAGGGCAAAAACGTTCTTTCTGCCTCTTGTCTTTCTCTCTTACTGTCTCGTTCACACCTTTCTCTTACTCTCTCTCTCTCTCTCTCTCTCTCGTCTCTCTCTCTCTCTCTGCTCTCTCTCTCATCTCTCTCTCTCTCTCTCTCTCTCTCTCTCTCTCTCTCTCTCTCTCTCTCTCTCTCTATCTCTCTAAGGTATGGAGTGGAGCCCCCAGGGCTGGTGAAGCTGGAGAGAGAGATCGCGAGGGAGGAGGAGGCCAGGTCTCTATCCCCGACATCCCCTCTTCCCTTCCCCTTCTTCCCTCCTCCACCTCTCCCTCTCTCCCCACCTCTGACCCCTGACCCCACCACCCCGGTCTCAGAGAGCCCTCCCCGGCCCTCGTCCCCCGTCGCGGTCACAGCTGCTTCTCCCCCCTCCACGCCTCCGCCCCCCACCACCTCCTCGTCCACCCAGACTTCCCTCTCAGGCAGCCACACCAGCACCGCCTCAGTCTCCACCCAGACACCCCTCTCTGCCTTCTCCAGCACCCACGCCCCCCCCTCCCCCACCACAGCCACACTGCTGCCCCCCCCAAACCTCAGTGACACCTCTGCCTCCACCCCCCCTGACAAACCACTGCCTCCACCCTCACCCCCTCCCCCTGCCTCCCCTCCGTCACCCTCGCCACTGCCCTCGCCGTCTCATACTCGCCCCAGCAAGTCGTCTGGCAAGAAGGTCTCCACAGGAACTGGAGACCTGCTCGATGACATTGTAAGTACCTAAATAGCCTTGAAATCTTACTTACTTTGTCAGTCCTAATGCTGTCGATGGGCAGAGTAGCATTGACTTTCTTATTTCGACTTACGATCACAATAGTGAGTAAAGAAGCTATGTAAGAGGCTTTGGTTGTTCTAGGTGAGGAACATCATTGAGGACCCTCCTTGCAGCTGTGCTGCCAGATTCCCTGTGGAGAAGCAGCCTAAAGGACGCTACCGTCTGGGCGAGAAGGTCCTGTATGTACGGGTACGTCCACACACACATACACACACATGTTCACCCACTCTCCTCCACCATCTAACGCCTTCTTCCATCCTCCTCCATCCTCCTCCACCCTCCTCCATCCTCCTACATCCTCCCAGGCCTGACCTCCAATACAAAAGCATGTTGATCAGTTGATATTTCTGATGATACTCATGGACTGTATTTTAATTTTTAATTTTATCAGTTGACAACATAATTAGAGCATCGTTAGGGCTTCTCACAAGTTAATATAAAACAACGTAAAAACTCAAACTAAATATAGAGAACCAGCTTCCTATGGAGAAGAATGATATGTTGGAGTGTTGATTGGCATGGAGCTGTGAGTGTGTGTCTGATGTATGGCGCAGGGCTGTGTGGGAAAAGTGAGTGTGTGTAAGTGTGTCGGTGCGTGTGAGTGCGTGAGTTCTGGGTATGTTGGCCTTTGTTTGTATGCTTGTGTGTGTGTGTGTGTGTGTACCATATGAGGCTCTGTGTGGAGGGAGTGAGGATCTGTAGAAGGACTAGGCAACGCCTCATGGGAGCCAAGGTTGCTTGGCAACCGGTAGACTGAGTTCACACCTTGCAAAGGAAATGAAAAAAGGCTCTCAGTAATACAAAAAAATTATTACCAGTATTACCTGACTTGGCTTAATTTGGCCTGAGTTGACACTGCTATGATCACAAAGACAATGTTGTACGTAACACACCTACACAATTGTCAGCACACATTTTGTGTGTGCATTGATGGTTGGTGTATGTGTGTGTGTGTGCGTGTGTGTGTGTGTGTGTGTGTGTGCGTGCGTGTGTGCGTGACATGTTAGTGTCCTCGCTCGGCAGTGACCAGTAAGTCACACTAGGCACGGCTGTTTCCCTCGCTGGCTAATCGGTCGCCAACACAAAGCCATATAACGCTCAGTTAAGCCCAGCGACTCTCCCTCTGCTAGCCCAGCGTCTCTCCCTCTGCTAGCCCAGCGACTCTCCCTCTGCTAGCCCAGCGACTCTCCTTCTGCTAGCCCAGCGACTCTCCCTCTGCTAGCCCAGCGACTCTCCCTCTGCTAGCCTAGCGTCTCTCCCTCTGCTAGCCCAGCGACTCTCCCTCTGCTAGCCCAGCGACTCTCCCTCTGCTAGCCCAGCGACTCTCCCTCTGCTAGCCCAGCGTCTCTCCCTCTGCTAGCCCAGCGACTCTCCCTCTGCTAGCCCAGCGACTCTCCCTCTGCTAGCCCAGCGTCTCTCCCTCTGCTAGCCCAGCGACTCTCCCTCTGCTAGCCCAGCGACTCTCCCTCTGCTAACCCAGCAGTCTGAGTGACGAGCCTGATGGAGCTGTCTGTGGCAGTCTGGAGGTTCACTGCATTCCTGTTCCTGCTCCCTGAGCAGCCAACAGCCTGGGTTTACTGCTGTTTAGACATAATGGCTGACTGGAGGGAACACCTGTTTCTGTGCTCCTCTCTCCTGTCTGGCGGCAGAGAACAAACCCCGACGCCACATCAAAGGAAGAGGCCTCCGTACAGCAGAGCGGAGGGGATGTGCTGATGGTTCACAGCCAGACTGATTCAGGAGGGGTTTACAATACAGTATGCTGACTGAAAAACAGAGGGGGAAATGGCATGGCCCGAAGGGTTCATTAATCTGATCATAAACAATCTTCTACTCTATGTCCCTCAGCAACGGCATGTGTGTCTGTTCAGTGTGTGTTATATGCAGTGTGTATATGTTGTGTTTGGACCGTATGAAGTGTTAAGTGTGTGTTATATGCAGTGTGTATACTGTATGTTGTGTTTGGACCGTATGCAGTGTTCAGTGTGTGTTATATGCAGTGTGTATACTGTATGTTGTGTTTGGACCGTATGCAGTGTTCAGTGTTTTTAACAAACCAATAATGTAATAGATGGCCAATAAGGTAATACTTTTGCATTATTGACTATAGCTGTTTTATGGTTTTGGTCATTCATACATTAGTGGCTGCTACACACACTCTTCAGTGGTCTAAAAGATCCACTAACAACTACAGCCCAATCGGTCCTGAATGCATTGTGTGTGTTTCAAGTGAGAGGCTTGGTAAATAGCCATTAGAGATAAGCATGTGAGATAACCTTTACAGCCATCCCTGCTGCTGTAGGTGGTTTGTACGGCCAAGTGTGTGTAAATATGTGTGTGTGTGTGTGCGCGTGTATAAGTGTGTGTGCTCGCCTTTTTAAAGAGCCACAGTCTATTGATCATAGAAGGCAAGTCATTAGTGGTGTGATTTAATCAGACTGCAGCTCGTTAAACAGTGCCCTGGTGCGACAGCCTCCCTCCCTCCCTGCCTCCCTGCCTCCCTCCCTCCCTGCCTCCCTGCCCTCCATCCATCCATCCCCTTCTTCTCGTCCTCGCTCCACCCCCTCCCTCGCTTTCTCCCCTCTTCTCGTTTTGAGGTTTTTCAATCAGGGCCCCCACAGCCCCCTCTTCTATTGAAGGAGAAGGGCTTTCTGCTTTCTTCTCCAGGCATAATGAAGAGCCTGGCTGTATAGCAGGAATGATCTCTGCCTCAATAGAAGGCTGGCCATTACAGCCTCTGTGAGAATCAGCTCTCTGCCTCTGCTATCCATTACCATCAACTCACGCTGGTATCTCTGATGAAAAGACAACATCTCACCATTTAGCATTCATTGTGGATGTGAGATAATAGATATTTTGTGTATCTATGATACTTTTTTTTTACCAAACCTTTGAAAAATACTAACATATGATTTTTAGAACTGTTGCTATTATCTCATCCTAAATTTCATCTTGATTTAGTCTTTTGCTTATCATTGTTGTTTTTAACAACAAATATTTGACGACAGCAATATTTTCAGTTTGTCCTGTTCTGTTCATTAAACGACACATTTGTCTGGATGAATGAAGTGTTATTTACCTCATCCATCAAGCGTCGGTAAACGAACACACCGCTCCAGGTTCCGTCCCTCGCTGGGGGGAGATGGCTGAAGCCTGACTCCTACTGGCTGCCAAATGTAGCTCCACATCATGTGTGTCCTCATGAATCTTTCATAGAGGCAGGAGAGGAGAGAATCAATGAAGCTGCCTGGAAGCACCCGAGGGAGACCAGCAGTCAGCGTATGGGACGCAGACAAGATGTGTGTGTGTCAGAGTGTGAGTGTGTGAAGGGGGGAGGGACGTCTGGGATGAGGAATCTGATTATAGAGAGCTAGAGGAGCTCGATTTGAAATGTCAGAGATGCACAGATGTGTCTAGAGAGCAGATGACGTGAATCAAATAGAACAGAGAGCCATGGGCTTTTCACTGTGTTGCACTGTACAGCTGGGATTCATGTTTAGCATTTGGAATGTGCAGTAAACTCCCCTGTTTTGTAGTGACACCTCAGCTGTAAGGTTGCTGTGAGGGAACCTCAGCTCCTGTGTGTCTGTGTGCCCCGCCCCCTCCCTCTTTCCCCCTCGCCTCTTGTGTTTGTTTGGCATGTCAGACTTGACCCTCCTGTCAGCCTGAACATTTTAATCTCCTAGCCGACAGCTGAGCCATATCCCTTCTGAGAGGGTCTTGGGTAATTGAGATAACCAACCGTGGGGTGTGTGTGTGTGTGTTCCAATCTCCATTAGGACGCGTGGCGGGGGGATAGAGGGGCGGAGAGATGAGGTGTACATGTGCTTGTAGGATCAGACTTGTAATGAGTCCGTAATGAAGGTTTTATGGGCGATAAGGAGAGGGGGGGGCGTGGCTGTGTGACAGGAGGACGGATGGCCTGGCGTCGGTCTCTGGGGAGAGCTGCTCTCTGGAGGGAACAGCCCGTCTTTCTCTTTCCCTCCTCTCACTCGGTTCCTTTTTTGTCGTCCTTTTTCAATATCAGAGCCGTTGCCATAGCAGCCCCAGGTTTTCAGGAGCAGGCCAGTGGGTAGAGGTGTCAGCAGAACACCTGCTATCTCTCACTGTCTCCTCCAGACACTCGACACATCGGAACACTGAACACTGATGTTGTTGTTTTCACAACAGTTCAGAATATCTGCAATCAATGTTTCAGTGTGTGTGTGCGTGTGTGTGTGCGTGCGTGTGTGTGAGTGTGTGTGTGAGTGTGAGTGTGAGTGTGTGTGTGTGTGTGTGTGTGTGTGTGCTAACCCTGGGTGTGAGCTCAGCTGGCAGTACAAGGCAGGGTTTCTTGAGTCTTAATGAGATTTTGACAAAGCTGTCTCAGAGATCATTTGCCTTTCATGGCCTTGGCTATAAAGGAGAGAGAGAGTGCGTAAATATTTGATTAGGAAGGGGGCGGGGGGGCATGGGGGGGGTCGTTTCGTTGATTCAGGGAGGCGGGAGGTAACACCCATGCAGTGTGTATGTGTGTACAGTATGTGCATGTGTGTATGTGTGCATGTCTGCATGTGTTTATGTGTGTACAGTATGTGTGTATGTGTGTGCTGGATGGTAGCCCTCTAATCAACTCTCAGGTTTGGTCTGGTATCATCTCCATGAGGTCGAAGGTTGTGTGTTTGTAAGTCTCTCACCAGCATCTGCATCGCCAGGTCCCTGGTGCTAAACTGCTGTTTCTCCGCTGTGATCTTGTCTGTCAGATGCTGAACGAACGCCATGTGATGGTGCGTGTCGGAGGAGGCTGGGAGACCTTCAAGGGTTACCTGCAGAAGCACGACCCCTGCCGCGCGCACGGCCTCACACGAGCCGAGGTCAAGGCTGGTCGAGCCAAGGTGAAGGTCAAAACCCCCAACATGAAGGACGACTCACCTGACAGCTACATGGTGGTCGGAGCCCACCGGAGCAAAAAGGGATTCAAATGGTCATGATTGAAACATCGAGCTCCTTGGTGAGATTCGAACATCGACATGGAGATACTTAGTGAGATTCGAACATTTACACAGAGATACTGAGTGGGATATGATAAGTTGTATAAGATATGATTACGACAAGGTCCACAAACGTGGGGGGTGAATCAGACTCACTCCAAAGATTACTAACAAGGATTCAATAGTGACACGGTGTCTAAGCTGGTTAACAGCACACCAGGCAACTACAGGTCAGCCTGGATGGAAAGATTATTTGTAGATTAGGTTGAAGGATTGTTTGGTTATAAGTATACCCCAGTTGGTGATGAATTAGTGTGTGTCAGGTGAGGAAAGGGCAATATGTATTCTGTTACTTATGACTGTGGTCAACGGTCTATCTTTTACGACTTTAAGATTTCAATAAGATATCGAATGTTTTTCCATAACATGGTAGAGTAAAAATACATGCATAAAGTGTATTGTCTAGAATCAGGATGGTTGAAGGGATCTAGATAAAGCATGTGTAGCCTGCCAGGCCTAACGTTCAACCCACGAGGTATATATCTCTCTCTTTCCAAATATTAGATATTACAAAAAGTTATTTTTATATAATGTAGTACCTTGAGAAAATATAGTTGTTCTTGGAATAAACAAGTCGCGTAATCCTAAATGTGTTCAAATATATTTGAATTGATTATCATGAAATAAATTATGATTCCTTCTCTTTTATTTTGAAACGCTTGTCTTTTCTTCTACCAGGGGTGAAGTGGGGGGTGTACTATCAAACGGTCATCCTTCCACAGGATGGAAAAATCAAAATGGTCTACACTGGAAAACTAAACCCTACAGTACTGGTTTCTTCCTCTAGGTGGCATTGCATGTCAAGCAATATAAAGCCATTGACGATGTCTTTGCAATTCTTGTGTTCAGGACTGAGATGCTGCAGGCTTAGCACCCAGTCTTCAGGTCAAGGCTAAGCACACACTGATTATTGGTAGGAGGTGGACATAGAGTGGACCACACATTCATACTGTGTCAGCAAATACAACACCAGGATTTGTTCCTCACAAGGCCAACATCCGTCATGAATCATTAATCAAGCAAACATGAATGATGATGAAGCATCGAGCTCCTACTATAACATAACGATATAGACAGTGACACAGTAATAGTCAACATCCCAGTATAATAGTAATTACATTTTATTTCATTAAAATAAATTAGATTTAAAAATGGACACGTCTTAATACATTGAAAGAAAAGAAACTGTAATGATCTCATGCGAGACTATAATGTCTTCTGAACGCTCTCCCTACTCTCTCCACTCTCCACGCATGTAATAACCAGTAGAAATGACTAGTAGAAAAACACAGCAGTGCTACTTGGAGAAGTGCCACTTGGAAACGGTGGCGTTGGTTGACAGCATGTCTCGTTGCTCGGACAGCACTCTGTCCCTGGTTTGCCTCTGGAGATCTCCCATTTAGACTGTCTCTGTCGCTTGTGCATTGTTCTACATTGTGCTTCCCTCTTCACTCTCTCTCTCTCTCTCTCTCTCTCTCTCTCTCTCTCTACAAGCCTTTTGATAGTTCAGCAGTGTTGCTATGCTACGGTTGACAGATAGTACACTATCACATGATCGTGTTATCATCCAATTGGATAAGGGGAACAAAGCAGTAGTGCCAGTTCATTGGCCGGTGATATCACTCTCCTAAGCAAACCTGGGATGAACGGGAGTGCTTCTGGTGCTCTCAACCTAGTTGATTATTCCCATTTATCCTAGGCAGCCATAACAGGGGCACCTGGGGTGTTTGAGAAGTGTTGGATTTCAAGAGACTTTCTTCCCATGTTTGCTTGTTGGAGAGGACACAGTCAGAAGAAACACTGGTGAATTGTAGAAGTGTTTGACACACGCACAGTGCTTCTACAGTGTACAGTTGTGCTTTTGTCATGAATAATGTCTCAAACACCCCTCACATGATGTCTTCAACCACATAGAATACTGCACTGATTCTAAATCAATGTAGGAAGTATACACAGACAACTCTTCAGCCCCTCGTCTATTCACCTTTAAACACTGTTGAGGGACTCGTGTACATGACAACAGCACTGTACCCAGCAATGTACAATCCTCCTCTGTACAGAACACATGTGATCCATGGACCCCCCCCCTCCCCTTGTCATACTGTTTCTAACTCCCACTCTAACTCTTCAGGAAGTACTGTAAAACTCCAGCGTGCCCAGACCATGTCAGTTCCTGGCCTGTCCCACGGCACTCCTTAAAGGTGTCAAGAGACCGTAAAACCAAGCATCCTTCACAGAGGCCAGATGACAATCCATGAAGAAATCATAAAACCGTCTCCTTAATTGTTTCCCTCACTTGGTAGATGGTGGTGGTCGATCCAGTAGGACTGACCCAGACCAGTGTGATTAAATTGGTCCCCTCTTACAGCTATGACCAGGGTGGTGAGATTTCCCTCATCATATCCCTGTTGACGTAAACATAGTAATGAACCAGGACTCACCCTCTTCACCCTCTTCATCCCATCATCCTTCTATTTACTGTGCTGGATGAGTGGGATATTAATCAACTCTTTTTTTACCGGAAGTTTAAATCTAGCATTCCTTTTCTTTCAAATCAACCCTTGAACAAGCTGTGCTTCTTAATGACATGAATGGCCAGGATGCACAAACATCCTCATTCACTCAAGTGCTTTACTCAGCTGATACAAACCCCGTAACCACAGTATGTGGCCCCAAAACCTTCATGTTAGCCCCCAAAACAAATGGAAAACACATTCTTATTCAAGAGCTACTTTATACAAACAATGACCTGAATCTACGTCTAGATGCATTTGTACATACAGAATCTGCAGGTCCGCCGTGATAGAGAAGAGTTTGCTCACCAGAGCTTGGCCGGTCATGGGATTCTTCTGTGTGTTTTGTCGACTTCCACCACTTCCTCACCTGCTGTTTCTGTGTTGTGCTCTTAGTCCACAGGTGAAGAAGCAGGGTTCTGCTGCTCCTTCTTATGGTGCTGTTCAGTGTCTCACTGTTGTGGTCTAAACAATGGACAGTTTATGCCAGCATAATGTTGATCGTTTTTTTCATTTTTTTCATTGTGAACAATAACAAACACGTACACACCACCTGACTACACGCAACACGCTCACAGGAAGTTCCTGTCCTGTTGTCTTGTTTGTTTGTTTGTTTGTTGTTTGTTCTGTATTATTTGTTCTGTCTTGAGTATAATGCTCCTCTCTTCAAAGCTTCTGGAATGTGTGTGTTTGTGTGTGTGTGTGTGTGTGTGTGTGTGTGTGAGTTGATGTTCGTGTGTACATTGTTGTGTGTGTAAAAGAGAGCACCATATTAAGACCACTCCTCTTGAAAGAAGCAGTCACCTTCAGGCCACCACACAGTCAGTAAATACACGAGTCCGAGGTTGTAAAAACATGTGGCCTGGATTGTGCTGTAAGAGCCTGTACCCCAGCCAGCCTCATGTGTCTGTGCTTTCAATGGCCCTCCAACTACCTCAGCAAAGGTACATGAAGATGGGGTGGGATCTGTCTTGATTTCTTTTCTCCCGCCCCTGCTCACTGAGCCGGAGGGGACAGGAGATTGTGGTGGTGATTGGGGGGAGGAATGGTGTTGGTAGTGATGTAACAAAGACAATGTTAGGGGTGGGGCGGGGGTGGCCTCTTCTTCTTCTTGTGGGTTCCGTGGGCTGGGCCAGGTCCCCCGGTCCGATCAGACGGTTCCGTTCTCCTGCCGCGGCTTGTGCACGGTGGTGCGTGAGGGGGTGCTGAGGGAGGGGGCCAGGGTGCAGAGGAAGCCGGCCAGCAGGGTGAGGCCCAGACCCCCCCAGGCGCAGAACATGGACCAGCCGTAGCCGTGGCTGATGTCCTCGGGGAGGCCGTACATGTAGCGGGGGTAACGCGACAGCTCGAAGTTGATGCCCGCCACGCACGTGCACAGAGAGATGATGCAGCACGTTCCTGTGAGGAGATAAGGAGACGGGTGGAGGAGGTGCTGTCACGACCCAATCCGCACCCCCTACCCAGTACGCTCTCCTGGGAGTAAGGGGTGCTTTCTGTTCAGCCACACATACTAGCACACAAGCACATCACTAGTGGCCAGGACAGAAAGAACCCCTGTTGCTTCCCAGAGGATGAATCAGGGTAGGGAGAGGCCCCCACTGGCTGCTCTGTAGGGTCATGTGATTCCTCAGAGAGAGGATCTGATTGGCTAGTCAGTCTGCCTGAGCTAGATGTCCTCAGGACTACACAGTGTTCTTCCTGCATTGTGAACATTGCATTCCATTGTGCACCCTTAGCTCACTGCACATCTTACAGTAAACCTGTGTGTGTAGGTGTGCGTGAGTCACAATGAAACCTGATATGATCTTTGTTCTTCTTTTTTGATCTTTTACACACACACACACACACACACACACACACACTAAGGCTTGCTCTTACCTCCCATGAGGAACAGTAGTCCAGCTACATACTGCATGAGGTCATGCTGCTGACAGCATCCCAGCACACCGATGATCCAACCAAAGAGGATGATGGACACGGCCATGCCCACGAAGCCTGCCGTCATCCTGCGAAGGTCTGCACACACACACACACACACACAGGATGTTCATGTAACGTGTGTTGTATGTACATGGGTGTGTGTGTGTGTGTGTGTGAGAGAGAGAGAGAGAGAGAGAGAGAGAGAGAGAGAGAGAGAGAGAGATCCCAGTAGACTTACGGAGCGCGTGCCATTCATCCTGGCGTATGGTCTTGGTGATGTTGACGGGGAGATTACGAGGGAGGATGGAGGAGGAGTAGTGGTACTTGACGGGGGTGCAGCGCTGTATCAACCCTGAGAGACAGAGAAAACAGAACCAAAACAATACATAAACACATGGATTATCTATCTAAATCATAGTATCAAATCAAACTTTATTTCTATATTTTTTCACAAGCAATGTCATAAAGATCCACACCAATAACCGTACTAGCAGCCCTAACCACACTCAGATGCTTGTCCATGAGAGGCTGCTGTACAAGTTACATTTGCTGTGTGAATAGCAGCTATCTGCAATCATGTAAATCCCTTCGTGTTTACCAGATAAACACTTCACCTAAAAGACACTGAAAAGATGATAACAGACCGGTCGAGCAATCAGCCACAAACTATCATTCTTAAAAAAAGGTCCATCCTGTCTCTCTGTGAATGACGTTGGTGTGTCAGCTGTCTTGGCTAACTGCATGTGTGAGACAGCCCCCCTCAGAGGACAAGCAGTCATAGTGATCAGTCTGTAACCGCTGTTCTCTGTGGAGGGGCGTATATCAACTCCAAATAGACCTCACCCATATACAACACCACAAGGGGGGGGGGCGAGGGGATGGGCTATGGATGCAGTGATAACATTATAACGTTGGTGGGGGAGAGATCCTCCATACCTTCTCCTAGACACGGTTTGAACCCCAGAATTAAACCGCACAGATTTCAATCCAATCAGAATCTGCTCCCGAGTTCAGGAAATGAAGAGAAATCCAAAGAAAAGCAAGCCAATGCAGGTCACGGGACAGAGTTACATTCTAAAAAAGGTGACACATATTCACTGCCCGTCTTTTGGCTGGATAGGACCACAAAACATCACAGCTTCCCTAAACATCCCATCTACCCCTCCTGCATGCCTGTATGGGACCTGACCCCAAATCTACCTCTACTGTCTCCCCATATCTAACCCTCCTCTATGCCTGTATGGGACCTGACCCCAAATCTACCTCCACTATCTCCCCATATCTACCCCTCCTCTATGCCATGGGCGACCCAGAGCCGTAACAGTACATTCAGGTGAAAGGTGCTTAGAGGAATGCCCATGAAAACATAGTTAGAGCACACACTCCATGTGTCCCCTGTTATCCTGAACAACAGGGCTGTACAGGCCTAATGAACCTCCATGGTGTATGACACACCATCAGGGACTGTGATGCCTATTCATGCCACACTCACCCCCACCTCAGAGCGCCAGCTGCAATCTGCTCCAATAGATAACAGCCTTACAGAACGCTCAGCCGGTTTGTTTACATTGTGCTGGACGCAGCAGCAGTGGACTGATGAAGGGTAGACAGATTACCAGCTTTTAGCAAATGCAGTAGGTGTGCACCTGCACATTGTTTTATGTTGTTGGGTTGAGAGCTGGTAAGAAAGCTATGGTTGAACACCTATAATATGACTGACTGATGATACGTTGGTCTGAGTTGTGAGGTTATCTGGTGACCAAAACAACCTGGGAAACCAAAGCTTGACTGTCTGTTCATTCACAGCTGAGTGATTTGAAAATAGTTTGTGTACATTCATCGGGAATCGCTGTACACCCCTTTGTTAGAATTGCATAGTAAACACATCTGCTATGCTTTCTAATATGCTGTTGCAAGATTGTTTGTTCTTGGTCTGAAATTATATGAATAATACTGCTTTGCCGTCTTAAGTCTGGGGGAGGATATACCGCGCGCAGTGGTCCATCCATGATCCGTGATCTCCCCCCGCAGCTCAAAATTCCCACGAACCCGGATGTGTATTAATAATTTAGCTACTCTTTGCTCTTCTCTCGTTCTCCCCGGAGGCACTATAGTGCTATTAACCACGAGATCACTGTATCATATCATTATGCAAAACGCCTACACTTTTCAAAACCAACAGAACCAAATAGTTCCTTAGATAATCTGTTACCATAACGTCCCGTCACACAAGAGCACCATCCTCTCTAATTGTAAAATCTGTATCTTTAGGACAGACGCCCGCGAATTCAGCACCGCGGACAGCGATACATGAAAGATGCCAGCGGCGTAAAAAGCGTCCACATCCCAATAACTTGTGCCTGCTCAGTGGAGGCATATTCACATTACAGCAAATATCCATGAGTAAATAACAGTCTTTGAGTTTTTTGTTATTAGCCTATAGATGGTTCAAAGGAGCCAAAGCCTCTTTGCATCAGTTCTTGTCTTATGACTTGCAAATGTAGAAGCCTGGTAACATATAGGTTATTATTTCCGAACGTTGGGTAATGATAGGAAACAACAAAGACTGGTTGTGTATCTTACCTGAGTTCACCAGCTATCGCCATCACGGCCTGCTATGGGCTAGTGAGCCAGACACATTCCTCCCCTACCTTTATAAATGAGGTCCTCTGTCTCCAGGTCGAATCCCTCACGATGACACTTTCTCCAAAGCCCAGAGATGGTGGAGTTGAACTGGCGGCTGCAATGGGACTCCATCGCGGAGGCAGCGGCCAGAAAGTGCCGTTTTTGCCTGACGAGAGGAAGCGCTTCAGCACTAGGGCCGTTACCTTTCCATTCTATGCCATTTGGAGGCATTTGCAGGGGGAGGTTGTGATTGGAGATGTAGATGTAACCGGGATCGTTTCGCTTGTTTGCGTAGTTTTTACACCTTTCCCGATGTCTCCGTGCGTCTGTCTCGTACCAGTAGTCGGTGCATATCGCCATGGCAAGCAAACCCAACGCACAGAACGCTAAGAACAGCCCCGTGCTGGTTAAAATTTTCATGGCGGCCATCTTTCCCGTTCGATGGAGAGCCCAGACAGTCGCGAGAAGGTTCCTCGGCCGCCGTGGTGGTACCCCGTGTCTAAAATCACTACAGCGCTCACAGCCTCGCGGATCCCCGGGAAACAGTGGACATGACGGACGCCCCGTTTCTCTCGGGCTAGATGCTGTCTATTGTTGTGGTGCACCCCCGCAGTAGTGTTGTTTTCCCCACCATCTGTTATGGTACTGGAGAGGGGAGAGGAGAGGGGATGGATGGCGACCGACGCTTACGAGGAGTGGGGAGGGATGCAGTTGCTCTCTCTCTCCTCTCGGGTATCAGCGGGATGATGTCCAACAGCTCGCTCAATTACAATGAATATCTGAGGCTATTCAGCAATAAATAACTATTTATTTTACGTACTATTTACCATTGAATAGTATAGATACAACAATACATTATATAGGCAACAGTAGTAAAACGTATACTACAGTAGGTTACATTGTAACAATAATCACAAAATCAAAACCCTTTCGAAAAGTAAACCTTCCTTACAGTATAGACAAATATTAAATACATATTTATTCAACAAGCACACACACAGACAGGGAGAGAGAGAGGTTGGCAATGACAATTAAACAGTAGCCTAAAATAACCAATGGAATCCAGTAAATAAACAAACCAATAAAGAATAGCACAACTCCAACCAGTTAATCTCTAGCCCAAAACATATTAAATGTGCGATGTTAAATTAATCAAATGCATGAAGCATTCATCAGACATCCTTCAGTAGAGAACTCTGCAGCCTTGAACATCTTATTCAGCACATACATGTGCTGATAATGTGGGTATAAAACATGAACAGAAACAGCACATACGCAAACACCTCAACTAAAACATGAACAGAAACAGCACAGATAAATCGAACACAATGAATGAGTCGAACATGAACATGAAGTAACGTTATCCTACTGTCATATTTCAGCAAGCTTGATGAGGTCCAATAGGGACGTGTACACAGTAAAGGTCATAGGTCAGCTGATTTGGATCAAGTCCTCAAACAGCAGGCAGACCATGGAGGAACAGAACCCGCAGGGGAGTCGTTATGGCAACTGCATGTGCCTAACAGACTGTGTATAAACTAGGCGAGTGTGAACACACAATCGATGAGCACCCCTACGCTAGCCCAGCTCCCCCCTCTCACATGACATTTATGGCTCACACTGTTCACACTGTTCACACTGTTCCCAGCTGAAAATGTGCTTAGAGTCAAGCAATGAAAACAGGGAAGTGAAGCAGCAGAAACTTCACAATGACAAACAATTGAGGATTGATAAATTGGGACTTACTACTCCTACAGCATGTTATGGATAGCAGTGTTTCCCCTAGGTTTACAGCTTGTGGGGGGTGGGGAGAGAGAGTGGCGGTGGGCGAAGGGGGGGGGGCAAATGACATGCCGTTGGGTAAATAAGGTAAATAACATAAGGCCATTAAGTGTGCCTAATAAAAGAGCAAGCTATAGACCTGTTTCATAGGAAAGGTAACCTTAAATGACTTTTTTGGTGATTTGGCACTATATAAATTTTTGGTGTTTTGGAAGAAATTACCAAAAGGGGTCAGCATTTGTGTTTTGTGGGATTTTCATTTAATTTTATAAAAGATAATTGAATTGGTGGGGGGCACTGTTAGGGGCAAAAACACGCACAGTAGCCCCTTTGCCAACACCCCCTGTGGTTATTTAATCCAAAACACGCATACTAAGCCCCTTGGAAATTTCTGCCAAAAACGCCATACTAACCCCTTTGGTATTTAAAATAAAATAAAAAATCATACTCCCCGATTGGTATTTTTTTGGCAAAAACACCCACAGTAGCCCCTTTGCCAACACCCCCTGTGGTTATTTAATCCAAAACACACATACTAAGCCCCTTCGAAATGTCAGCCAAAAACGCCATACTAACCCCTTGTTATTTTTTTCACAAAAGAAAATCATACTCCCCGATTGGTATTTTTTGGGCAAAAACATGCACAGTAGCCCCTTTGCCAACACCCCCTGTGGTCATTTAATCTAAAACACACATACTAAGCCCCTTGAAAATGTCAGCCAAAAACGCCATACTAACCCCTTTGGTATTTAAAAATAATAATAATACTCCCCAATTGGTATTTTTGGGGCAAAAACACGCACAGTAGCCCCTTTGCCTAGGCAGAGTTATGGGCCATATAAAAAGAAAAACATGAAATCTGGTTCAAAATCGTTAAATCCAAGCTAGAAAATGAGCATAGGGGGGGACCCTTCTCTATAGGCCAGGCCAAGTTAGGGCCTGTGGGATGCTCAGGGGTCAGTATCTGTATTTTGGAAGAAATTACCAAAGGGGAAATGACCAAGGGGTTAGCATGTGTGTTTGCGAATAAATTACCAAAGGGGTTAGCAAATGTGTTTTGGAAGAAATTACCAAAGGGGTCAGCATTTGAGTTTTACAAAACGAACTTGACCTTTCGGCAATATAATGGTAGGCGAAACACTGGATAGCAGATTATTTTTAGATGTGATCAATAAAGACACCTGACAAACATTTAAAACATTTGGCAAAAAAAATCACTGAAGACCAAATTAGCTTTTCAGAAATTTTATTAAATTATTTTCAAAATCACATCCTTTTATAATTTACAAACCAAGTCGATCGCACCGTAACCTTTGTGAGTCACGACATGGGAAAAAGACACAAGAGGAATGTGTAAGGTAGTGTTAAAAAAAGGGTTTGACTACAAATACTTGTGTAACAAAATCAATGTTTTTGGCATCAATCAATAAGACAGTCTGAGTAACAGACATGTAACTTTCTCTGATCTGGTTCAATAAATAGAATAGCAACATAAGCAGACTGAGGCTCACTGCAGACAGTGAAACGGTCTATAGTACAAAGCAAGAATGAACACAAAATACCCAACACATGAGCTGCTAATGTGACATTGTTTGTGTTCGACTAAAATACCTTTATGTGATCATGTGTATATACTGCATGTTTGTGCAAAGCAAAACATCAATGATTGTCTGATTGCAAGATTGCCATAAGCTTACAATAAATGTATCATCTTATGTGAACTCTCCCCCTCCCTCTTCCTTGCTGTTCCACTCTGAGGCATGTTTTAAGTGTCCACATAAAAGGGAGAGGATGACTGACACGGGTACTGTCAGCCTTCCGTCCGTCCGTTCACATCCGAGGTCCAGACTGATGCAGGAGCTCCTGATCAAAGGCATGGCTCAAAGTGCATTTCTGATTGATCTCCTTTGTTCCTCTGACAATGCTAGTGGTAGAGATGGTGATACAGGTGGAATATCTTTGTGTTCTGGTTTACCTCCATGGAGGGGGAGGCAGGGCTTCTCAGGGGTTGGGTCTGGGTTAGGAGGAGGAGAGAACAGCAGCTGGTCTGGAGTGTTAGCTAGTAGACGACATCAACCCAATTCCTGGATACAGTCATCCTAGTTCTATGATAAACACATCAGTGACATCATCATCCGTAGAGCCATCTCCGGTCTCTGGGGAGCAGGCGTGGCACTGGGCGGGGCAGGAGGCTCCTCCCCCAGGGTCAGTCCACGATGGCGGACATCAAGGCCATGACAGCGATGCCACAGCACAGGAGCAGGATTTGCACAACAGATTGTCTAGGAAAACAGAGACACACAGATTTGGAATGCCCCCGAGGGTAAGGTGATGTGAGCAGTGACCTTAGCAGTGTTGTGACGTGGGCTGGCTGGCTGCTTACCGTAAGTTGTTCTCCTGAAGCAGGTCGGGAACCACGTTCACCAGGGCGATGTACATGAAGCCCCCTGAGCTGAAAGGCAGGATCCACGATGTGGTGTTCTCTACACAGGAGGAGAAGAACACCATTATCAGAACCTTCAAACGTTGACCAGAATGTGTCGGTCCAACCTCGCACTGTTGCTGCGTGATGCACTTCTCCTAACGCATTTATTATCGTTCATCTACATTATATATTTGTATATAAGTAAGGTCATTTCTGTTGAAGACAGAATCGGAATTAAATCACTCATTAAAATGTTATTATTTAGTGAAGCAAACATTTCATGTTTTGTTTACTCTCTTGTGATTAACAGTATTGCATTAACATACATAAGGGCTCCATTAGAATCGGACTAAAATAATACACTATTGTCACTATCCAATGTTTTGTTTGGTGGGATATGACAGCAGTTCTACCCTTCTAGGATCTAGAGCACTGGAGCTAGGGTTCCATTCTGGGTTCCACCCAGAACAACAATACTGTTGTACAATGACTGTGCAGGTGAGCTGTGGTACCTGTGCCCCTGGGGGACTGTGCGCAGAGGGCGAAGCAGGCTCCCAGCACCCCCCCCAAGGCGGTGAAAAGCTGCATGCGGGCCGCGCTCCAGCGGTCGAAGCCCGCGCGCAGCAGGATGGCAAAGTCCCCCACCTGCAGACAGGACGACAGGTTAGGGCAACACGACACTTCCTATGGACCAGGTGCAATTAGTCACTAGCATTTCTGCCAGTAACGCGTATTGCTATCAACATGTGTCACATCAACATGTTATAGAAAGGATGGATCATGTCACAATGAACGATTTCTGCAAGCGTGTCTAATGCCGTGAGTGCCGACTCTGCCGAGTCAGCGAAGGTACCTCGTGGGGGATCTCATGGAGCAGGATGGCGAAGGTGGTGAGGAAGCCAACCTGGGGGAACACACAGACCAGGTTACAGAAGGGCTCCAAACAACCAGGTACGCCCACAATGCAGAGCTAGCAGGTGTGTGACTTACAAGCACACACTCAGTATTTACACTCAGTATCTACACTCACTCAGTATGTACACTCACTCAGTATGTACACTCACTCAGTATGTACACTCACTCAGTATGTACACTCACTCAGTATCTACACTCAGTATCTACACTCACTATCTACACACAGTATCTACACACAGTATCTACACACAGTATCTACGCTCACTATCTACACACAACAACATTGTTTGTTCCAATCCTAGCTGGGAGGATTTGAGAGCATCTTTCATGTCCTGCAGTGGAGTGGCAAGAGTCCGTGTCCTTAGACATCTTGGCAGATGGGGGGACTATTGCAGCTAGAATTATACTTGTCAATAGAAGAGAATAAATGGGAGGCCTGTGTGTGTGTGTGTGTGTGTGTGTCTTCTATATATCTGACTTCCTCTCTGGCATTCTGCGGCTGGTCTCATGCTGCTAGCCTTATGCCTCTCCAGCTGGATATGCTCTCTCCCAGCACCACAGTGCTGTGGTCACGCTGCAGCTACACAACCATTGCTATGCTTACTGTCCACCTCCTACAAGCTACACCCGTATCTCCTGATGCCCAATTGTAAAAGCACCATGATAATAAGAGCGTTAACTGCACATGTGAAGGCAGGGTTGAGTGCGAGAGCAGGGCCAGTGTGCCTGGCGTGGCGAGCCGAGCAGAGAATCATGTTCGTTTGGTGGCTAAAGGAGGTGCTGAGGTAGCTAGTCTGCCAAGAGATTGGAACTTCTGCCAAACATAATAGTCACAGGATGGGCACACTCCTAGCCAAATCCCAAACAGCACCAGCTACCAATATTTCTAGTCCCTTCAGCAAATGCAAATAAAGGTAGCGCATTTAATTAGAAGAGTTAATTAATCCCCAAAAAATATTCTCGCTATTAAGCTTTTTTTAAATACCCTTTTCTTTATTGTGTGGAAATACAGTTACCATAATCATTCAGTATCACATCCACTGCTATTGTCTACATAAGGTTTAATTTAGTAGTTCCGTGAATGTGAAAATTGGTTTGCTAGAATGCACTGTTCTCT
Source organism: Mallotus villosus (assembly GCA_903064625.1). Taxonomy (NCBI): domain Eukaryota; kingdom Metazoa; phylum Chordata; class Actinopteri; order Osmeriformes; family Salangidae; genus Mallotus; species Mallotus villosus. Next base: position 270,332 of record CAEFZP010001163.1, on the reverse strand, counting down.
ACTAGTTATCTCCTATACATACAACACTATGCTGTGCCTGAACGACGTCTCCAGCACTATCTCCACCTGTTATCTCCATGATAAACTCTGCTAAATGGACCCCCAAGGGAGGGGCCCCAGGGGAGGGGCTCCCAGGGGAGGGGAGGAGGGGAGGCTTCTGAGGGAGGGGAGGGGCTTCTGAGGGAGGGCTAACTCACCTTCCTGCTGACCAGGAAGCTTCCTGCCACAGCCAGACCATGGGTGAAGTTGTCTATACAGTTGGCCAGGAGGTTAAGGTATCCACTTGTCTGTAAGAACCCACACATACACATGTGAGCAAACACCAAAACCCACAGCACAGACACAGCACAGCCAGCACAGACAAAAACAAGCTTTTCAGTGTGTGCCGTCTACATTAGTGTAAATACGCCATCAAGATGATATGTTAACAGGACCCTTGCCAGGCTGTCTACAGTAAACAGGACCATTATCAGCTTAAACAAACAACAACAAATGTTTAACAAAAGGTTTAACAAAAGGTTTGACGATGTAAAAAAAAAGTGTAGTTAACGAGGTGGTGAACTGTAAGCTTGCTGGCCTGAAGAACAGGCCCTCATGGCTGCTGACCTTGATGTTGTCAGGCCTGTCCTGCTGGCTGGTCTTGGGCCTGGAGGAGGAGGTCCACGTGTCGGAGCAGTGGCCGTTCTTCAGTGGCTGCCCGTCTTCTCCGCTGGACTCCACGCTGTGGGAGGACTGGTCCAGAGGAAAGGGGGGCAGCGGGTTACTACGGGTTACTACTGACCACAACGCCTGGCCAACATGCAAGGGGAGCTTTTGAAGATTGAAAATCACACTTATGTACCACTAAGTATGTTATAAAAATGTTATCGTTTTTTAGAACTACATGTTTTTGCTAAGAAAAAAAGTGGGATGGCTGAATGGAGATAAACAATATACATACTTATATGAAACAAATCTGCCCTTTTTTTTATTTATTCTGGGCATTCAAATTAGTTTTTGTGTATTTAATTAAATACCATTCTTAGCTGACTTCTGATGTTGACTCACTGTCATCACGATGGCCCCGTGCCCAACTCTTACTCCCAAACACTTAGCATGGGTCAGAGAACATTTGAATATTTTGACTACAAAAACAAAACATTCCCTAAAGGGCTATTTTGTTTTTACAAGAGGCAACTTCCTTTTCCCCCACTGAAAAAGCCTAATAGTCAAATGAAGAAAAGAGGAAAGCATGCTGCTTTAGTCTGGAAATCTGGGCTCTATTTCTGGTGACAGCTAACTAAGGAAGTCATAAAATCTGATATTTGTCAGGAATTTAAATACCAATCTCCTATAGATAGACAGGCGGTTGAGTGGGAACACATGGCCAGGTGAATTTGTTAATCAGATGTACAAGTTCAAGTAAGCACGGACATTTAAACATGGATATAAGCAGGGACTTTCTGAAATGCTGACACCATCTATTCACCCCTGTGTCTGTACACACATTCCTCTGGCTCTTCACTGTGTGTGTGTGTGTGTGTGTGTGTGTGTGTACACAGTCCTGTGGCTCTTCACTGTGTGTGTGTGTGTGTGTGTGTACACAGCCCTGTGGTCTGCCTGAAGAGGCTGCACCGTCTGCTTCCTCCCCTGTCCTATAAATAGCTCATGTGAATCAGCCTAGATGTGGACCCCAGTCTTCCCCAGCAGGAGGAGGAGGAGCAGGGGAAGATACTGGGAGCAGAGAAGGACACTTTCATCACCTCCATCAGGTGCACAAACACACACACACAAACAGAAATGTACAGACAGGTGCAGGGGTGTGCGTCCAGTCCACACCACACACACCGCTGCTTGAACAACCTAGTCCTTCAGGGCCCCCACTGCCCACCACAGAGGGAACGGCACGCCGTCACAGAGGGGAACACCCGACCCAACAAGCCCCTCCACACAACTACAGAGTGGAGAGCCTCTGAAACATGAAGCAGTCTCTCCTGATACTCAGCCCTGATACCCTCCATCAATCCCCTCTCTGGCGCTAGGCTGCAGAGCACGACAGACTGAGGGAGACAGCAGCGCCACGATTCCCTCCACAGGGCTGTGTGTGTGTGTGTGTGTGTGTGTGTATGACATTAGTCTGACTCACCATCTGAAAATAAAATCCCCAAAAGTCCAGGATATTTCCATAAAGGAGCCATCCACCCACACAAGACGATGACCCATCTGAAGGCTCAGACGTGTGATGGAGCCCATGACAGGGTTGGTCATTTGTTCAAATGCTACATGGGAGTATTTCAGGCCCGTTTGTAGACGTTCTATTCTGACCGACACAGCAGCAGCTGGGAGACGGACTGGATGGGGTCACTATGCCGATCGATAGCAGTGCATGCAACGTCACTGAGCTGTGAATGAAAGCGTACAACCGAAACAGCCAGAGGGCCTCTTCAGTCATAACACCGTCATTCAAGAGCCTCCACTGTGTGTTGGCTCTGTCTGAATTAGGTCAGTACGAAAAAGACCAGCCTCAAAGAAGAAGTCATCTCCCAGACTAACAGGCTAATGGCTACTGTAGGTTGCACTTCAGCACAATACAGAGAGAGTCTACTGCTACTGCTGGAGTGAGACTACAAGGGTGATTGCACAGAGCTACCACGTGCCAAGTCTACTGCCCTAGAGCTACAGTGTACAGTAGACTGCTGCTCCTGCTGTGGCCCCAGTCACTACTGAGATCAGACACAAACGCACAAAACACATTCACCAAACTGGGCCTAGAACTGCACGTCACACAAAAGTGGAAGAAAAGCTTGAGGAAGAGAGAGACACAGAGAGAGGAGAGACACAGAGAGAGAGAGAGACACAGAAAGAGAGAGACGAGAGAGAGGCACAGAAGAGAGAGAGAGAGAGAGAGAGAGAGAGAGAGAGAGAGAGACAGAGACAGAGAGAGAGACGAGAGAGAGAGAGAGAGAGAGAGAGAGAGAGAGAGAGAGAGGAGAGAGAGAGAGGGAGAGAGAGAGGAGGGGGAGAGAGAGAGTGGGGGGGGGAGAGAGAGAGGGGGGGGGAGAGAGAGACAGGACTGCAGGCAAACTGCACTACGGCCAGAAGGGGAGGACCGAGGACACATTTCATGGGTCGGATGCTATGTCAGAGATTAAAGATCAAAAGATTAGAGATGAAGAGGGGCAGAGTATTTAAATGATGTCTTTGTCTGCTTTAGCTAGCCCTTAGTAAGCTTTGCCTTTTCTCCTACCATAAATACAAGTTCTTTTACCTGTTCCTCCTGGCTCCCCTGGTCTGGGAACATCTTCTCCAGGAGCAGGAAGGAGAGAAGCCCCAGGATCACCCACAGACCCTGGCTTTGGTAGTGGTGGCGTCTCCCTCCTGGACATGGAAGAGGAGAGAGTTGAGAAGTTGTTGGTAGGGGTGTGTGTGAAAGGGGAATCCTTAGTGCATTCCTAGTCCTGCCTCCTGAGTTCAGAAGCTAAATGGGTGGAGGATCAACATGTACTGAGAAGGAGGCAAGGCAAGGATACACAAGGACAAGGCAGTGCAAAAGCTTCTGCCACATAGAGAAGGGGGCCTCGTACAAACAGAACAATACCACAGACCGAATTAGAACTCTATCTGTGGCACACCCTGCTTCTGACCCTGTCAGCTAGGAGTGAGGTGTGATGGTTAGCATTGTGGTAAACAACACTAGGAGTGAAGTGTGATGGTTAGCATTGTGGTAAACAACACTAGGAGTGAAGTGTGATGGTTAGCATTGTGGTAAACAACACTGAGACCAAATGAAAAACTGCACCAAGGGATAATGAAGAGAAAAGAGAGAGAGTGATAAAGAGAGAAATGAAGGAGAGAGAAAGAGACGAGAGAGAAAGAGACAAAAAGAGAGAGACAGAATGAAAGAGAATGAGGAGAGATCCAGAGGATGGGATGTCCCACCTGAGCTGGAGGAGTGGGCCCAGGCCTCGGGGAGCAGGTGGAGGAATACGTCTCCAAGGAGACCACCGATGGCAAAGCTCAGGAGCTGTTTTAGCTTCCGACAGCCAGCTGGAGACACAAAACAGAGGCAGTAGAACACAGGAGGCAGTAGAACACACAGTAGAACAGCTTTAAATGCATAACATTTGATTAAATGAAACATGTTATTTTATCATCTCTTTTTTAATACTTATTTATTGTTGACTGACCTACTCTGTAACCTTGTTCTTTGTAATGTACCTTCCTGCTAAAACACGACTTGGCTGCTGACTCGTCTCCTCTTTCAGTCTGCAATATTGAGATATGGGAGTGAGGACACACCCTGATCCATACAAAGTACCTTTTCAAAGCCCTTATTATTGCAGAATTCTGCCACTGTAACTCTACCAGTAGAAGGTCTACACACCACTAATGGCTGTTAATCCCCCAGCTCTGGTCACGCCTGCTCTGGAAAACACACAGTGGTACCCTGTTCACCAGGATGGGGGGTGTCGGCCGCTATGGAGTTTCCAACAAGAATATTTAGGTTCTAAAATAGAAGCCTTCAAGCTATATTAAAAATGATTGAAAGTGTAGATTTAAACAGAAGTGTTCCATGTTAACTGTTCATCTGCTATGACCCAGTATGCTCTCAAACGCATCTCTACTAACCCCAAAATGGGAACGATTAAACTACATTAGGTAAACTGGATGTTGACTACAAAGCACAAGCATACAATGTGTAAACTAAGTGAATATAAAAGTTGCACTGCAGGCTGTGTTTTTGCCAACACAACAAACAAAGAAAACAGTGGTGACATCTCAGCACCCTCAGGCCTACATCTTACCCTTCTAAATACCTGTCCCTTTAAAAAGCAGTGAGATTCATTTTGGTTTGCTTAATGCAAAAATAAGATATGGCACCTTAACAAATGTCAAATGAGCTCAGAAGCAAGTCAGTTAGGCCATAGCATAATTTGCATATAATGCTCAGTGTTTGCTTGTGTCCCCAAGCTATCAGGCTACTGTTTGAACTTTGAACCTTTCCTCACCTTCTGTCTTGAGGGCAGCTCCGGCCTCCAGGGGGATGACGAGCAGGGGGAAGATCCCACTGAGGCCCACGGCCACAGACCCCACCAGGGAGCAGAACCACACGTCTGCCCTCTCGCTGGAGAACAGCTCTGCTAGGGCATGGAAGTCGAGCAGGTCTTCCACCAGCCAGGGCCCAGATCCGGCCGCAGTGGCGGTGGCCTGAGCCATGGTGGTCTGGGACATCTTCTGGCTGCTGGATGTTCTTCTGGAGGCCACTACCACCAGCAGGGTGGCCCCTGTGAGCAGTGCAGCTAACGCCCAACCGGGCCCTCTACCTTCTGCATTCATCCGTCCCACGGCCCAAAGATCACTTGCAAACAGTGAGGAAGATGCTGTAGAGATGAACACATGCTTATAATAATAATAATTACAGCCCTGAATTGAAGAGTCTATACTTTTGCCCAAAGCTGAAAGCTGTACATTAATACGTTTCACACTTGGATGGTGTGTGCGGCTGAAAGTTTAGTTGATATCTCTTTCGTGAGTTTGAGTTTTACAATACGTTGTTATTAAACTGAGCGTAGATGGGATACTCATGGATGAGGTGATTTTGTATCAGATCCATGCTGGCAAATAGTTAAATAGCTAGCGAGCCAACAGCTATGCACATCCAAAAACGGATACCTAATCATTAGTTACCTAGCTTCATAGTAGCATAACTAGATTATGCATTTCCAGATTCACAGACCACTCCAAAAACAGGGGGCTAAAGTTAGCCTAGCTAACCTATGCTAGTCTGGGCGCTACGTCTGAAAAGATGTGGTCGTGGCGAATCAGACAGTTCACCCAGACAGGACTGCTGACCTGTAAACAAAAGTTAGCGATCTGCTAAATAACGCTAAAGAACGGTTAGACGCATGCAGGATCAACAAGCTTTTCCCAAACGAACAAAAAAAAAGTAACGCGACAAAAAACGAAGACAATAGTGTACTTTGATTGTAACTACCTTGCTGCAAACTTGTTGATTTCGCACCAGTCTGTCCCTGCCATCCAGCTTGTTGAGGCAGGCTCGAGCTGTAGATACACGCAGCTGATGCGGCAGCTGCAAGGATCTGCTGCGAGTACGTTCACTTTTTTTTACAAGCTACGGTGGCTTAACGGTTCGAGCTCCCACTGATTTTACCGAGCAGCCACGTCTCATAATCCGGAAGTGTATTGGGTTTTTTATGCGTTTGTGTGCGTTTTTATGACATCATGTCCCAAGGAAGGAATCCTGAATGGAAACGATTTATTACAGCCCTATGATTACAGCCCACCATAACTTTTAGCCCAAAACGGAGTATACCAATACAATCGAACTTTCTGTTCAACAAAACAGTAGATGATCACAATTTCACACAAAGCATTGATGTCCCTTTAAAAAACAGTGTTGTGTTGAGTATTCTAAATATTTTGGAGATGATAATAGTACGTAATTGTATAAGTATTTAGAGCCCCCAGCAATTTAGCACAATTTGTTAAAATAAAATAGTTTACTGATTCCCATCGGTTCAAGGGAATAGAGTACGAAGGAACCAAGACTGGTTAGCTGAGACCAGAGCCAGAGACCAGTATGCTCCAGGCTCAGCTACTGTGCCCCTATTTGTCCCTGCCTCTGAAAGTTACTCAAATTGAGTGAGTGTTGACCACTAGGTGGAGTATGTGATAGTGGAATGTGACCCTGTAAACGATGAGTAGGCTAAGGTCCTCTAACCAGTGTTTCTCAACTGGTGGTTCGCGAACCAAAAGTGGGTCGCGAGCTGGTATAGAGAGGTTTACGGAAGGTTATTTTATAAAAACATCTTTGAAATGAAATGACCGAACTTCCGATGGTGCTCTTTGAGTTTGAACGGTGCTCAAGTTTCAACGTTAGACACCGAGGACGTCGTTACATGCCACCTAGGCCCTACCAGCCAAACAGACCCCCAACACCCCACCCCCACCCACCAGGTCGTGACTTAATGACCAAAGACTAAAGTGGGTCGTGTGAGGTTAGATCAGTTGAGAAACACTGCTCTGTGGGTTGCCGGCGATTGTTTTTCGAAGTCCTCTATGTGGACCCTCTTATCACTGCATGTTTAACACAGATGCAAAAAAAAAGCTTGGTCCTGGGTGATCACCCGATCGTCTATAAGTCTGTATTGTAATGTGTTTAATTATTGCCGTTACAGTTTCTTAACCTCATAGCCACTGTTAGTCAAACTGTAAAAAGTGATTTCAAGAATGCAGCAATCACAGAAGACTTTCTGTTGGTCAGTCATTCCTTGGCTCTCAGCCATCTCAGCTGTCACCCACCTCTGACAACTTCGATAACAAGATCCATCACCTGCCATCTATATCCTCTATTAATCTAGACTAACTAGCCTATGCCTGGACAAGGAATGGGAAGAGCATTTAAATCCTCTACTTTGCATAGTCCTTCACTCATAAGTGTAGTGGAGCAATAGACGTGAGGGACTTGTGGAGAGGCTAAGATAGCAGCAAACATAGACACACGTCTACACAGTGACATGAGTCATCCTTGTCTTGACTTGAGCAACACATATAGAAAGAGGAACTTGTGTTCATGGGACAAAAGCTTTTCAAGGCAGAAAACGTGTGTGTGTGGTGTGTGTGTGTGCGTTTGTGTGTGTAGGTGTGTGTGGGTGTGTGTATGTGTGCGTGTGCGTGCGTGTGTGGGTGTGTGTGTGTGCAGACTGTCCTGCTGAAATACACTTCTGTTGTAAAATACCACAACAAATTATTTTAGTGACACTAAATAACTGACTTCCCTGACAACTTGATATCTGTGGTTGCTTGTGTGTGATGTGATAAAACATATATATATATATATATATATATGTGTGTACAGATGTGATAAAAACATATATATATATATATGTACACAGTATGTATGCATGCATATTTGTGTTTGTATGTGTGCAGGGGGAGTGGGTATTCAAGCTATTTGCCATGTGAGTCAAACTTGTCTAATAATATCCACCATGAGCCTGGCTTGATGGCTGTGCTACTGGAGTCCAGTAATATAGAGAGGAAAATGAGGAATGAGGAATAAGAAGTGAGAGACTGGATGTCCCCTCTCACACGACAGCTAGGGGCCAATCCTATTTAATTGCAAAATAAATGGATGGCCACTGAAACCTCTTCCGAGAGCCAGAGAGGAAACTAAGGTTGATTCTTTGTACTCAGGCTGTGTTCTAAAACATCACGTTTACCAACAATCACATGTTTTAATATACAATAATTGATTTGGGAATTCCCAGATCTTGAATCTGTGACACAAGTTCTCTGGTTAATGGGGGGATTGTGCCTTATGAACACTAGAATCCACCAAAACCGCTCTTGCCTTCATTCTAGTTTGGATTGTCATTGAAAGGTCATATTTCAGGGGTGATGCAGGCTCACTGTGATTGTACTAATACTGCTGACTTCAAATGGATATACAAATACAATGTTTTAACTTCTTTGTGAAACACTTTTAACTTAATGTATAACCGATCTCAGGTAAACTACTGGAACAATCACATTGTTCTAGATCATTTACTTCCATGTCTGACCCAGGTCAAATTAGAACTACAACTCTTGTTTGGCTTTGCTATTTGATGCAGAGTCACCTTCTTGTTTTAATAGGGAAGAAAGAGAAGGAGAAGGAGAAAAAAACTTTGAGTACCAGCTTAAATTTGTAAAATTAAGGAAGTTTTTAGTTCCCCTGTTAATTCAGTTACAGAAAGCCCTGATTTCAGTCGTTGGCAATTTGCTTCCAGTACACAGAGCCAGAACGAGGTTGTCTGGACTCAGAAGAGAGCAGGCTCCTCAACTGCCAGATGCCTGTGCTGTAGTGATGGAAGCCTACTGATGGACACCACGGTAAGGACCAGGGCGATGCTGGAGGCTCGGGTGTGAGAGGGGCTGGAGGCATTTCCTGTTCTAACTGATCATTGTTGGGTGTGAAGTTAGTTGTTATGTAACACTTTAAGATGCATACTTATATATTTTGAAATGTCTTCATCGTGTAAGCATGTTAGTTGTTAGGTTGTATCTGTACCCTAAGTAATTAGTTAAAGTTTCACATTTTTATCTATGAACATGTTTCTAATTCCATTGCATCTGACTAAACTGTAAATTCAATTGTACTCTAAACTGAAGAAAACAGAATACATCTTTATATGTAATACAGTTATGCATGTATATATACATTTACTGTATATGTATCATTTAACTTTACTATGTATACATTGTATGTATTTTTTTGCTTCTTCTAGATTCTTTACAAACAGCATAACATATTACTTCTTGTATTTTATTATTATTTAACTATTATTGGTCATGGGCTAAGGAAATGTTAATTCATTCTGACTTTCCACAGATGAAAGACCGTAATAAAAAGTCATTGATTGCATCGATGAGCCTTACAGTATCCTACTGGATGGATAGCACCACTACATATTTAAGTGTAAATGTCACCATGTTGTCACCAGTTGCCTGATTGGGAGAAGTCTGTGTGTATAATCAGATCAACTAAGCATGTCTTTTAAGCTGGGAAATGTTTTTGGCTTTGTATGACTTTTAGGCTGTGAAATGTTTCAAAACGTTAAACCTTGTAAGGATGCAATTTCTTAAGTTTGCTTTGTCAGAGCAGGCCTATGTGGACAGAGGACTGTAGAAATTCTGGTCAAACAGATAGCTGTGCTGCTGTGGAAGAGTGCAACATTTCCTGTTGCGACGCCCTGTATCCTGTTTTCCACCAGTGCCCATGCATGTCCTTTGCTTGTGAGAGGTTTGGTGCTTCCTCGTGACACAGCCTTGCTGTAAGAGGTCTATAACCCTGCTGTGAGAGTCAGGTGGCTGAGCGGTTAGGGAATCGGGCTAGTAATCAGAAGGTTGCTGGTTCGATTACGTTGTGTCCTTGGGCAAGGCATGTCACCCTACTTGCCTGGGGGGAGAATGTCCCTGTACTTACAGTAAGTCGCTCTGGATAAGAGCGTCTGCTAAAAGACTAAATGTAAATGTCTTTAGACTCTGCTGTGAGACGTCTATAAGCTCTTGTGAATATGTCTGCAATCGTAGCTGTGAAGGGCTCATTCACACCTTCCATGCAGCAACTCAGGGACCTACTGTACATATTTTAAAAGCATTTTGCCATACAAAAATAAGTGTAGAAAAAAAACGTAGGTCAGCGGTATAAGTCTAAGCAAACTTCATGCAGATTTGGGTCCATAGGTCCAGAACCATTGAACACTCTTATACAAGCCAGTAGCCTTTAGAAGTGTTCTATTGAGCACTGTGTTTCTTTTTTGTGACACCTACAGAAAAGACGTTGGTCAAGACCAGACACATGAATCTGTGTCAGGCATATGAAATATCATATTCAACACATGACAGGATCTGGTGGGTGGTTTTGTCTGGTACAATGGTTCTAAATGGTCACTTGGATCCGAGCTCAACATCACATGACAACTTGAGGCCTGTAGTTGAAATTGTTCACAGGTCCCTATAAGGAACTGAATCTAAAAGAGAATTTCCCAGTTCCTCTTTAACAAAGCATGTCATTGTACGTGTGTGTGAGTCTATGTGTGAGTGTGTGTAGTGTGAGTGTGTGTGATTGCTTGCTCGTTTTTTGTTAAGGTCAATGATTAAAGACTGTAATATAGGAATATCACATTTCCTTTTGGATTCTTTCATGAAGAATTGTAATTTTGTGTTAAATTGATGAGCAGCATAAAAATAAAAATAATTGCTAACGGAAAATATGACTCGACTTGTGTTGAACTGAACACAAACAGTATTGTTGTAATCAAAATAAGATAGGTCTTCTTCTGAACTTATCCATGTATATACACTATGTCAACCTACCGCAGGTTTTTTTTCCCATTGTGTAAAATAGCCCCTTTTCTGTATTGAGCCATTCATATAAACCCAGAAGTGAAAGTCTTTTTTTTATGTCTTTGTCAACGCTGACACGTTGGGCTTCATCTTCAGATTCTAGGAACCCAGATCCAAACACGTGACCTGCTCTATAGAGGCTACCCGCTCTGTGGTACGTATGAGAAGATAGCTCTGTCGCTCTGCACGCATAACACATGTCAGCTAATGGTCTAATGGTACATTTGATTCATTATGTGATTCAATACCAGTAATGTACAAATCCACAGATACTGAAGAACAAAAGCAACCAAAAGAATTGTGCACGATGGGTACTAAATAAAATCGTTATGGTAATGTGCTCGGATTGATGTGACATGCACAGTGTAATAATACATTCGGAAAATATTAAAATACATGAGTTTTTCTCAGACATCTGTGTGGGACTATGTTGGGCTGGGGCTGAGGCCGGGGCTGAGGCCAGGGCCGGGGCTAAGGCCGGGGCTGGGGCTGTGTGGTTTTCGAAGACAGAAGCACCCAGACCAGAGGACTCAGCATGTATAACCTCAGCATACTATGCGAAAAACTGAAAGGATGTTCCAAACAATCTGTTAAACTGTACTTTAAATCCAATTTAGAATACCAGTAGCATGCAGATATAAAACCACAACCAATAAGAAATGACACTTTAAAATGGTTGTGGTTCTGTGCTCTTTGCTTTAAAAACAAAACAAAAAAAACGGTCAAATAACTTTTCGGTTTTTTGACAGTTGGAATGTGTGAAAGCAAGAATAAAGCCATGGCTCTGGGGGTCTTCACTGAGTAGGACAGGTTTTACCTACTCCAGCCTATATCATTTTCTAAGGCTAAATTGAGGCCTAACTTTGAGGAATTAACCATTTCCACAGGGGTTGGGGCTTCTTCCTTAGTAAATATATGTATTCATAAAATGTATTTATTTCTTCAACTTGAACTTTATTTCTTTGAGTTAAAAATCGAAAATGTTGCCGGAAATAAATGATGTTGTGATACTTACACTGGATCAGTGAGGACAGTTGGGCTGCTAGGGTTCAATTTAACGGTGTGACATCTTTGTACAAATCTGGAAAAGCGTCATAGTTCAGTTAACCTCAACATGGTTTTAGTCTTATTGTGAATAGTATTTACAGCACATAGACTTTATCTGACTGGTGCACGCTCTTCCTCTGCTAAAAACACACCTTCCTCAGAGATCAGACCAGACTATCACTACTTCCCAATAGTTTCTGTTGTCAGAAGGAAGCCATTGAAACACACTGGAACAATTCATACCTGATCTCAAATAATTTACTTCCCAATAACCTATGAAGAAGATGCAAAAAATGACACCCATGTTTTTCAATTGTGTGATTTACATACTCCCTTTAACTTTGGACGCATCATGATACGTCTTTGTATTTGTCTGTCTGTTGTTATAGCAGGCAACAAAGATTAGGGGGAAAGATTATGAGTAACCTCCAACCCTCCTGTCAAACTTTCTTCTGCTTTCCTCTCTTACCTCAGAACCCAGCCCTCCTCTTCCTCACTGTGGCCCTAGGGCTTCTCCTCTTCCTCACTGTGGCAATCTCCATTATCTGCGGGGTTACACAAGATAAGTGAAGAGATCTAACCCCCAACCTAATCTAATCTCCCTGGCCTTCATTTCAAAACAAAAGCACACACACAAACATACATTCACACACACATGGTCAGATGCACATGTATAAGTTTATACCTACAAGCAATGTGTAAAGGAAATGAATTGAAATTTTAACATTTATGTTTGTTTTTCTGTTGAAATTGAAATTAACAAAATGTTGACACAAAGCACAAAGTTGGTTACAATGGGATTCCAAACCGTAAAGTGAAAACTGACAAAGACGAAGGAACAAACCTGATTGGCTGTCATGGACGTTGTCACAAATTGAAACTAGATAAATGTCAGAGACATTTCTCATGACAAATCACCAATGCCCAGGAACGAGGACAAAACCAACTCTGATCCACCCCCACACAAAGATTTACAGAAGTCAAAATAAGTTCCTTTTTTCTGTTTTACAGACACACAGTGCGGCTTACTTGATACATTCAGTTAAGTTTAATTGTATTTTAGGGCCTGAAGACAGGGGGCTCTCAAGGGAAGCAAAAAGGGGGTAGACGGAGACATCTTGGAGAGAAGAACTTTAGTAACATTGTAAAATGGCGAGGGACACGTTTTAAAAGTTTGGGGAACAGAACTACTGCTAGCAAAGTGCCATTGAGTCTGTCGGTTTGGACAAGAAGTCTCCATGTTGCATTACAGAATGGAGGGATACCTCATCAGTACTGTAAGTACATCTCCACCTTGTTGGTATTCAGCTACAGATGGATTTATCTTCAATTAATATACTTGTCCATATAGTTGTGTGCCTTACATTTTTTTTATTTATTTAAAGTTAAACGCTATCAGTAGATTGATGGAAACTCAATGTAAAAGGTTTTCAGAAACTATTTAATTAGCATCAAATTATCACATTTCTGTCATTCTTTTATCTTGGGTCAGCAAATGACAGACACTTAGTTTTGTGTCTAATAGTTTTTACCATTAAATGTGCTTTTGAAACTTTTCCTGCTATAATCGGAAATCTATTAGAAGAGACAAGAGAGCAACAATAATCTATTAAAAGTCTAGATAAAATGATCATATCATTATAACACAAATGGGGACTATGGTGTCTTACAAATTCATTACATTTTGATCACAGAGGGCAAGGAATGTTATTCACAAGCGCTTTGTCGCTTGTTTGTCTGAAAAGATTGTTCTGTATTTAAATCAACTTGTGATGTTTTTATAATGGATACAGAGTCGTACATGCATTTGTATTTTAGTTGAATAGATTGTGTTCTCTTCTTAAAGCCATCGGAGGAGATGTACGACCCAGAGATCTACAGGCAGCAGCTCTCAGAGTACACATACAACCCATACATCACTGGAGAAAACCAAACAGGTGAATTCACAGTCTCTTTAAAACACAACATATTTAACCTTAAACTCAGTGTTGGAGTAGTAACAGTGGATTGATACTATTAAGGTATTATAGGCACCAGGCAGTGTGTTATTTGGCAGATCGAAAGAATTCAGAACAAAATAAATTCAGTTGTTTGTGAGGTTGAGTTTTGTTATAATGGTACAGACCATGACAGTTGCATGATTGCAAGAGTCTCCAAACTTACCAAACCTAAGGGTTTAACCCTAACCCTAAGGGGAAAAGTTGTTCTATGTCTGTCGTCTGAGCGGTGGACAGAAAAGGCATCTGTTTCCTGTGCTTCATTGGGCAGACATGGTTAGAGATCCAGCTGCACTATCTCTTTATATATCTGTATGCACCCTCAGCTTTTTATATATCTGTAGATCAGGGCATTACAACAGACATTTAACAAAAGCTGGTCAGGGCCAACCAGCTGGAACCCACCCCTCTGTATGAGAGAACTCAGAGATCCTGACAGTAACGTATCCTATATGTTAAAACAGCATGTCAAATTAAAAGATGTCCTTTATTAAAACAAAGCAAAATCTTGACCTGAGAAATCAATCCCTCCACTGAAATGTTGGGTATTTTGGTGAACATGGTTGGCTAATGTACACAATGACTTATTATTAATACGGTTTATACAAATGATCTATTTATTTACAAATGATCTATTTACATTTCAAGAGATGGTATGTAGATAAGCAACACAAAAAAACAATGAAAATGTGAATCTCCTGTCTTCAGACAAAACAACAATAACTATGTAAACAAAGTGTACAAACAGGAAGCTTTGGCCATGATCATTTTGCAAGACAAGCTGTTTAAACTGCAGACGTAAAATAAAAAACCCTAACCCCCAAAAAACAACTACAAAGAAACATATATTTACATGACAGTAGCACAATATGGCTGGTTGGTGTTTGAAAGACTTTAACTAACCATCTCCCCTATCCTTACATTTCATATAACATTTAGTCATTTTAACCTTTTAGTACAATTACCATCCAAGATGCTTCCCCTCACTGGGTTTTCAGATCACTATAAATACAACTAATTACTTAAAATGGCAGTGCTCTCAGACACATTGTACATTCTCAGATACCTGTTTTGTTGAAATCCCATTGAGCCCCCCTGTGCTCTCCTCTGGTTTCAGATCAATGGGACTACACTTCCCACGTCCACCCTGTTGACTATGAGAACCTTCAGGACAGCCACTTCACAGAGCTCCAGAATGCCCAGGCCTTGCACCCCCCCGCCATGCATCGCTATGATGTGGAGACCCTCCTGGACCCTGGCCTGGGCCCGCACCATCATGGCTTACCACCACCTGTGAGTACTACCTCCCTCCTGATGCATGTCCATTTAGCCTGCTTACCCATCCATGTATCTGTTGGTTATCATTGGTTATCAATGATTAGCCCATTTTTATGAATCTGCTGTGGAAAATGATGGAATGCTTCCGATTACGAGAAACATCAATGTGGCATTCTAGCAGTGGTAGACATAAACACATAAGAACATGAATCCACTGTAATCAGAGCTTGTTTGAGTAATATATATGTAAGGGCTACATTTATGAAAGACGCTGGGTCTGAGATGTGACGCAGAAAGAGCCTGGAAAACTGTGAAGTACAGTTTTTTGCTTTTGCATAAGATATGAGCTCTTTTTCAAGCAAGGTGTTTTGCTTGAAGGATGTTGGGTGCACCCACGCGCGCGCGCACACACACACACACACACACACACACACACACACACACACACCACACACACACACACACACACATGGTTGAACATTGCAGCCTTTTTCCGGAGTGAGGGCTGGTGTTGCTACCATAGCGTGTGATCACACAACCAAATGACAGATAAAGTTCATATCAAAATGAACACCTCTTAGTGGAACCGGAGTATAACACACTGGCATCCTTAAGAATAACCCATGCTCTCAGAAACGTCTACGTACTTCATTCTGTTAAGGTGTGATTGCTGTCCTAGAATAACAATGTTCAGATATGGGGTGTTTATCATGTGTTTAAAAAAGCTTTTACATATGTTAACTCAAAAAGTTCATGAATGATAACTTAAATAGAAAGTGAATGTGTCTTATGTTATTGTAAAGGACTGTGTTGATGTTTGGCGGAGGGCCAAAAAATAGGGAAACCCTGATGTATTTTTGGGGGTATTTGCTGACAAGACATGCTTGATATTGTCTGTTGTGTCTAAGGTCCAGTACTTCCCCCGGCCGTGCTATCCCCACCTGTCCCCAGTGCAGCGGAGCTCTGACGAGGAGGAACAGGGGGTCCGCAGCCCGCCCCTGGAGGTGTCTGATGAAGAGTGTCTGAGAGACCACCACTCCTCCACGTCCGTCGGGGAGCTGGGTAAGGAGAGGACTTGGCATGAATGTACGCATACATACCTTTCATTTGTTGTTATTTTCCATTCATACTGTAATGCAGTTGAACGTTTTTCATGGTCTGGTTTCCCAGTGACGGATTATACTTTAAGAAACTGGCCTTCGATGTCAGTAGGCTTTCTTCTTCAACACATTGACTCACATCCCCTGACCCTTGTGTCCAGGTAACAAGAAGAAGATCCGTCTTTACCAGTTCCTACTTGACCTGCTGAGGAACGGAGACATGAAGGACAGTATCTGGTGGGTGGACCGAGAGAAGGGCAGCTTCCAGTTCTCCTCCAAACACAAGGAGGCTCTGGCCAATCGCTGGGGCATCCAGAAGGGCAATCGCAAGAAGATGACGTACCAGAAGATGGCGCGGGCTCTGCGCAACTATGGCAAGACAGGGGAAGTGAAAAAGATCAAGAAGAAGCTGACCTACCAGTTCAGTTTTGAAGTACTGGGGAAGACACACTCGGAGAGAAAAACATACATTTAGAAATGAGGTGAAAGCTAGGTGGTAAAAGATCGGATGAGGGGGAAAGGTAGCAATTAGATAGAGAGGTGCTTATGTAATATATTTACATTTATAAAATAGCAGTTATTGAACTGCTGATTTCTGTCAATTGCATTGTCAAAACTACTGTAAGTCTCAGACGTGTATGGGTCAATCCTACAGTAATAGTATGTTTTTATAACTGTTGAAGCCTGCATTAAGAGAGTTGTCAAGACTGGCTGAACTATTTAACTTGAAAACATTTTTCTTTGTTTTAAAAATGTGCTGTCAAATTTGAAGAATTCAAAAGGAAAAGAATGTTCCAGAAGAGCAGTATACGCTGTTGGCCACTAGGGGCCATCAGTGACCTCCCTGCTTGGTTGTAAGACCTCTCTTGCATAAACTGTCTGGTGCTCAGTAGAGTTTATTCAGGCTAGGGCATAAGGAAATATAAAAGGAAGACATGACTGCAATCAATCAGTGGTCCGAAACCTGAACATTACCAGCATGTAAACCACCAGAGCAGTTTCAGTGGCTTCGCAGCTCAGACGTGGTCTTGTACTTGACCCTTGCATTCAAAACTGTGATCTCAAGGGGCTGAACCTGAACACTTTGTGGATCAACTCCTCCATCTTTTCCTCTCAAGCCTGGTGACCTCCGTGACCCCGACAGACGGGTGAGGTGAAGAGATCTGTCACCCTGCCCTTATCCACTGCCCCCGTGTCCGATGGGCCGCATATTCACCAGAGGAGGGAGGGGAAGAGAGATAGAGAGAGTGAGAGAGAAAGAGAGAGAAGATTTTCCATTCTCCATCATTGGAAAACACAATCCATTTGGACAATGCTCTCCTTCATAGTGTCACAGTCTTTCACAGTGCCATTTCACTCTCAACCATACTCTGTAAAATGCTGTTTGTTGTTTTGTTGTTATAATAATTATCAATGTAAAATAGATGTAATAAAGGTGTTAGCTTGACTCTGTTTACACCCAATAATTGCTTGAATCCTTTCAGCTTTTAGGCACATCATCACAGTCCTCTCAGGCATGGCACAGAGGCTTTAGTAAATCCTCCAGGAATCACTGGCTTGTACTGAGAAACCCAACGACAGACCCAGGCAATATATAGATACTGGACCAGTCATGAGGAGGTTACTGGTATCACTGGCAACTCACAAGGCCACCTGCCTGACCCCTGGCATTGTGGACACATTGACAAAAAACATACAATCTCAGACACTGGCAAACACACAGACACACATGCACACACGTACGCACACACACATGCACACACGTAGGCACACACACAGACACACATACACATACGTACGGACACACACATGCGCACACAAACAGAAACTTCCAAGCCACGGTATGTGGCACCTTTTTTCCGTGAGCATTGAGGCTGTAACTAAGTAGGCGACGACACCTCCCCTGTCAGAGGTGAGAGGGCGGGCTCAGAGGTAGGGGACAAGGCTGAGGTGCTGGGACCTCTGGACATAACATCATCAGGAACAGAAAGTCCACTCCACCCGTCCACGCACAATGCTGAAGCAGACATACTTTCACAATGACATCATCACAGTGTATCAAATGTAAGGTCAAAGCCATTCATTGATGTGTGCTCTCAGTGTCGCGGCAGCTGTAAACACCCCATCATCTTTTTACTGTCAAGCTAGGCTAGGGAGTCGTATCAGACTACAAAACGTCCTTCAAAATACTCACTAAGATGGTGAAGTACGCGGTGAAGACGTGGTGGTGTAATCTACTTTTTGATGATTAGAAAAAGAGATAGACTGGCGTGTTCTCTGTGTAGTTTAATTGTTTCAACAGGATGGTTTCATTGTGTTCTTGTGGTACATGGTAGTATCTAGTAACTCAGACACAGAATATATGGAGACCTGCCACCCCAGTCACACATGAAAGGATTCCTGGAAGTCCTAGCTCACCCAGGGAAAGCTCCAAAGAAATACTTGTGCCTCCTGTCTCCTCCCTCCCACCTCAATTTCCCTGCCTCCTGCCTCCAGTCACCCACCTCCTCACCCTGTCTGTTTCTTCCTACCCTTCTGCCTCCTACCTCCTCCCTTCTGCCTCCTACCTCCTCCCTTCTGCCCCCTGCCTTCTACCCCCAGCCTCCTGTCTCCTGTCTCCTGCCTCCTGCCCCCTCCCTTCTGCCCCCTCCCTTCTGCCCCCTGCCTCCTACCCCCAGCCTCCTGTCTCCTGCCTCCTGCCCCCTCCCTTCTGCCCCCTGCCTCCTACCCCCAGTCTCCTGTCTCCTGCGTCCAGGCTCCAGTCTCCTCTTGAAGTGGCCTGGATCCTGTTCCTTGTACAGGGCTGGTCAGCGGCACAGATCTGTAGAGAACAAGTGTGTGTTTAAGAGAGAGAGATAGAGAGACCTAGCTGTGCTTGGCTTCTAAATTTAACCCCTGCCTCCAGTCCCTCCCTCACTCTCTCCTCCCTGCTGGCTTGTCAGGCAGCGGAGGCGTTGGACGAAGGGATGGTTGAAATATGGTCCGCCAGAGGTCAGAAGGTTCTGAAGGGGATGTGGAGGAGGAGGGGTGGAGGGAGTTTGGGGGAGTGTGTGTAGGGGAGTCCAGGGTCATTTATCTCCCTTTCAAGCAGACATGGGATTGGGTGGAGACAATGTGACGTGTGGGTGGGGAGCGTGGGTGGGGGTGGTTGCCGTGGACCCCCAGTATTAAAGGCTACAGGGGAGACTATTGACTTTAGAACTAGTGAGCTATCTGGAGAGGAGACTCACTCATCCAGGATGCCCGAGCCAGTCAAAAAAACAGGTAGGAATGATTCTAATTCAGTGTTGTTTGTACATTGGTGACGTCATTGTATGTTGTGGTCATTTTCTTCCCATCGAAGAGAAGGGCAGATGGCATGTGTATTGTGTCTTTACTGAAACATTAGATGTTGGACTGTTGGCAGCCAGTGTGTTGTGTTTCTGCTTTGGCTGTGCGTGGGCTGTCCGCTGTAGCACACCATGTACTGATTAGAAATATTATTGTCAGAGAGAGGTCAACTGGGAACTTAGAAACATAACCTTTGAGACAAACGTACTAACCCCCTACCATCCACCATCCTGTGCCACTCCCCAACCATATGTAAGTTTGACTGGCCATGGGCACAGTGCCAAGGAGATTTGTCTCCTAACAACCAAGACAAAACAGCAATACAACCACCATATCAGTTTTGCACTGTAAAATGTAATGTACATGACCTGTATGTGGTTCTCTCAATTTTTTATGTGTTACTACAACATGAATTGACAAAGCTATTTTCCCTCCCAGATTTATCATGGTTTCAGATGTATATTCTCAGCAATCATTTGTTGACAGAACAGTGAGGATGGACACAGCTATACTGGCTATTGGTTGAAATCTACTGTATAGTAGCTGCCAGTTTTTTGGTAAATGCAAAATATAAATGCTCAGGTTCCAAGAGGCTCCATGCGAAGCTAAATCCAGGGTGAAACATTTTGAGCTCTCCTGAACTCTCAGAGTAAACACCCCTCAGGGGTGTGCTCCTGGTCTGAACATGCATGCCAGGATGCCAGCACGACAAATTACTTTCCACACTCATGTATCTTTTTCTCGCTCAGTAGCAAAACAGCCTTGTCATAAGCAACTCAGTGGATCAAATGACACAATGCAGCACATAATGCTCGCTAAAAAGATGATTAATTTTATCATCAACAAGGCCCTGAATTAATCTCTTAAAGATGAATTATTTTATTATTGTTTAATTGGAATCAAGTTCTGGAATATCAAATTATCTTATTAGTTCTTTAATAGTTGTTGTATGTATTGTTGTAAATAATAAAACTATAAATCAATCAAATAATAGTAGCCCTGCTGGAGGTACCAATAAATGTTGACCGAGTTACAAATGACAAAAAGTCAAATGCTTGATCAGAGCATTTTTATTGGATGGGATTAGAAACAGGGAGAAGTGTCCTGGTATGTTGTTGGACCTGAGAAGAGAGCAGTCATCACTTGGCTGATAACAGAGACAGCCACTGGCGTACCATTCCTCCAGCGCTAGCAGGGACACCAAAATAGAGCCGAGATAATCCCTCTGCTGTGCTACCTGTGCCCTGGTCACTGTAGAGCTCTGCTCTCTCTTGCATTTGTTAGAGGGACCCATATACATTCTATATTTACACTCATTGGGTCATCTTACATCTACTTGGGAAGGTCATTTGTATTGTGCTGATTGATTGGGTTAAAGAGAAAGTAGGCTGGTTGGTATTGTAAGCATACATTGGGTTGGATTGTACAGTGACTAACCCTATACCACCCACATAGATGTATGTCACGTACACAACATTCACTGCAGTGCACTGTTTACCTATCTTGAATAAACATGTATGCAGCAGCTGTTTGAATGCTACAGGCTTTTGAGATTAAGGTCAAGGAAAGTTTCTGTAGGTCAGTATATTGATACAGTGTCTGTAGATGTGTCTATGATGGGCACTAAAAAGAAAACGTTGACAAGAATTTCCCCCCCGATGGTGAACTTCTGCTGACGGGAACTGTCGACTGGTTCATGACACACTGGCCAACAAAACAATGTGAAGTCCGATGAGCATCTATAGTCTGTCTATAGTTGCTTCTCAGAATAAAGTGATGCCATGCCTCCCTCTTCAGTCTCAGCGTTTGCCAAGAAGCCCAAAACTCAGGTGGCCGAGGAGGGCTCCTCTGTAGTGTTTGAGGTTGAGACTGAGAAGGCCGATGCCAAGGTGAGATGGCAGTGCAACACCAAGGACATCACCTCCGGGGGCAAGTACGTGGTGACGGCAGAGGGCAACAAGCACTCCCTCACCATCCCAGCGGTCACTATGGCAGACGGTGTCGGCTACGCTGTGATCGCAGGAGGGGCAAAGGTCAAATTTGAGCTGAAGGTGAAAGCCAGCCAAGAAGGTGGGAGGATGTCTGATGACCTGAGACTTCACTTCCTTACTAGCACACTGTGTCCGGGCGTGAGAACCTGCTGAACCTGCAGCATCGGAGTCACTGTCTCTAACGTTCACCTCACCTATGAGCATCGGAGTCACTGTCTCTAACGTTCACCTCACCTATGAGCATCGGAGTCACTGTCTCTAACGTTCACCTCACCTATGAGCATCGGAGTCACTGTCTCTAACGTTCACCTCACCTATGAGCATCGGAGTCACTGTCTCTAACGTTCACCTCACCTATGAGCATCGGAGTCACTGTCTCTAACGTTCACCTCACCTATGAGCACTGGACTCAGGAACACTCCCTGACTGGACACAGGAACATATGCGATCCCTGACTGAGGCTGAGCTAACTCTTACCTTTGATTTGCGATACTTAACTCTGCTCACATCACGTTCACAGCTTTTAGAAAATATGTCAATGTATTCACTTATTATCACTGAGCAACTTGAGCAAAATGACACAATGCAGCACATCATGCTCGCTAAAAATGTATTATTGCTCAACTTGATATAACACTTGTTCATTGAAAACCAAGCACCTCAGAGCACCCAGTATGAGTTCATGAACAGAGACTGTATCAGGCTTACAGGGCAACACTCTCTTGCCCTTTCAACCTGTCAGTGTGTCCTGGTGTGGCTGTCTGACTGATAAGTTGGAGGCCTGGTTGAGAGGTGAGGGAAGGGGAGGAGGGGGCGGGCTGGACAGAGGTCAGGGAGAGATGTGTGGTCAAAGGGACTGTGCATGAGCAGAGAGAGCTTGTTCAAAGCTACAGAGGCACACGGCTCCAGAATTCAGGGTAATATCACTTCACGATGTCACTTCATGAAAACTCCAGTGATGTTGTACAGGACGCACTAACAGATGGTTTCCTGGTGACTAACCCTGCCGCCACGCTGCCATGCAGGAACTCAGCCTCGCTGCCTGACAGGCATCTGACAGGCTGATAACACTGCCTGCATGGAAACTTGGTTGCCCATTGAAAGACGATAAAAGAGAACTATTTAGGCGATCAAAGCATGCCAAGTGGGTATGTATGCCAAGAATAACATCACTGAAATTGAGCTTGGAGAAAATTGCCACCTGTACAGGAACTCAGTGGATATATTTGGCAGGTATTTAGCAGGTTGGAGCAGGTTTTGTTAGCTAGTAAAGGGTGAGAGTGAGAGGGGATAAAGGGGTTGAATGAAGGGAATTACTTCAGTTACCTACGTGAGTGAAACCCTCCAAAAAGCCAGGTCTCTGCTCTGGATCTGCTCCAGGGACATAAATAGTGTCCATCCCTAGGATGTACGTGCACAGTGTCCACAAGGCCTCTAATGTTGTCCTGTTGTGTCTTCAGAACTTCCCCAGGACTGCGCTGCTGAGCCAGCAGTCCCAGATACAGCCACTGCAACCCCAGCTGATGTCCCAGACGCTGCCCCGGTCGAGGCCCCAGGTCGAGGCCCCAGTCGAGGCCCCGGTCGAGGCCCCAGTCGAGGCCGAGGTCGAGGCCCCAGCTGCTGCCTCTGTCGAGGCCCCGGTCGAGGCTCCTGCCTCAGTGAACGGTGGAGGGGAACCTTCAGAGGGGTCATCAGAGGCTCCCACTGCCCCGGGTGAAACCCCGTCAGAGGCCCCAGCACCTGCGGTGCAGCCCCAGGATGCCCCCCCTGTGGAGGGTAGGTCCACAGTGAGACCCCAGTACCTACAGATGTCAGCAGGCTTGGGAGGCTGTTTCTGGCTCTCTCATTGTCTCTCTCTCTCCTCTACGTCCTCCAACTTCTCTGTGCCGTCTCCCTCTGCTCACACAATCTTGATTATATCCCTCTCCTCCTCTCCCTCTCCTTCTCTCCCTCTCCTATTCTCCCTCCTCTCGCACTCCTTCTCTCCCTCTCCTATTCTCCCTCTCCTCTTCTCCCTCTCCTCCTCTCCCTCTCCTTCTCTTTCTCCTCCAACCTCTCCCTGTCTCTCTGTAGACGGTCAACTGCCAGACACCAGACAGGACCTGACGGGCCTTTTCACAGAGAAGCCCCAGACTGGTGAGGTAACTGTGGGTGAGTGACAGCTGCTGAAGGATCCGCCCCCTCCTCTTTCTCATGTGTTTTACTGTGATTGACATTTATCTGCAATGGATTTCTTCTGCTCTTCCTCCTTCTTATCCTCCTCCTTCTGCTCTTCCTCGCTCTTCCTCCTCTCTGCTCTTCCTCCTTCTTATCCTCCTCCTTCTTGTTCTTGACATTGCTGTGTATAGTATGTATAGTTATGGATTTGTTTCTTTCTGCTCAGGTGAGAACATCACGTTTGTGGCCAAGGTGAATGCTACCTCTCTGCTGAAGAAGCCCACCATCAAGTGGTTTAAGGGCAAGTGGATGGACCTGGCCAGCAAGTCTGGCAAACATCTCCAGCTGAAAGAGCTGTACGACCGCAACACCAAGGTCAGGCCTCCAGCCCAGACTCAAGCTGAATAGAGCTAAGTGGAATACAAGAGAAGATAACAGCAAAGAGATTGACAGTCTTCTCCGACTCATGGACATTGTGGTTTTGTGGTTTCAGATGTATACTTTTGAGATGCACATTATAGCAGCCAAGGCTAACTTCGCTGGAGGCTACAGGTGTGAGGTCTCCTCCAGGGATAAGTTTGACAGCTGTAACTTTGAACTTACTGTTCATGGTGAGTGTCTCCACATCGCCTTTACACCTCTCTTCCACACTTCCTCTACTCAATTCTTCCTTTCCTTCATACTTTATAGAGTCCCTACAGTTATTTTGTTTTAACTTAATTATTAAATATTGACATATTTTCAGAGGCCCGGCCAGTTGAAGGGTTCGATATCAGAGCTGCTTTCAGACGCACGTAAGCTGGTTTTCTTTCTCTTTCTTTCTCTTTCTTTCTTTCTTTCTTTCTTTCTTTCATATTCCAATCCCTTTCTCTCCCTCCTTTCTACCTGATTTTGTATATTGTAATCAAGACCTTGCAAACCAGTGTCTTAAAGTAAGTCTGGAGGTTGATTGTGATGAGTAACATGGACGATGCCAATTCATCAGGAGTGCAGCTGCTCAGAAGAGAAGCGGCCCGTCAGTAAGGTAGTGGGGGGTTTGCTGCAACACCGGAGGCTCATATACAAATTCTGGACACTGGTTCCCAAAAAGAATTCAGGAGAGGCTGTCCTTTCCTTAGAATAGTTTTTGCTCTCCTTTTGGATCAAACAGAATCAGAACTTTACAATATGCATCCTCCTTCTGCCGGGTTTAGAGAGAGCGACCGCGAGGAGGACAGAGACAGAGAGAGGATTTGACCAAACAAATCCTTTAAGAGAAGTTAAACCCGACATACACAGGGGTCACACAGGGGTCATCCGCGATGGATGAGGACCGGTGTTGCGTCAACATTGACTGACGGTGCTGTGGTACAATGAACGAGGTTAACAAGCCAAGCTTAGCAGTCCAGTCCTCTCTAATGTCCTTCAAAGCCTCTCTCTGATCTACCTCTAAGGTCTCTCTATCTAAACAGCGCAGCTGCACAAACAGGCACCCGTCCGAGTGAGGTGTTTCACCGTGTCCCTGGTTTGAGTGTATTGAGAAACGCAGGATGTGTTAAGACATCCAGGCTGAGCCTGATGGGAGGTGACAGAGGAGGAAGTCACGGTGGAACGTTGTAACTCGACCACATAAACCACAACACCCCTGTTTAATCCTCCTCCGGCCCCCGACATCACAGACAGGAGATAAACACGTACTGTACCTCTTACTGTACGAGAGCCCGCGGCTCTGTCCTTGCCTTGATGTCCCCACTCCTCATGTGATTGTTGTGGTGAGAAGGTTCCGGAGGGGCGATGGTGGGAAGGTGCCGTTGTTCACCTTGGGTGTTTGGTTGTTTGGTTGTTTTTTTATTTATTTGTGCTTCTCCTGACCCAAACACAGGGCAAGCATCTACCTTTCCACACAGTCATCTGCTTCTGTCTGTCTGTTCATTTGTCCGTTTATCTGTACTGCACTGATGCATTCATTCATTCACTCATTAATTTGTTAATTCGTTCATTCATTCAACCATCTACTGACTTTCCATCCGGCTAATTTTGTCTTTGAATCGAGATCAGATTTTCCTGACTTGAGAGCACATCATAAATGTCACCCCCAAGACAAACATGAGTCATAACATGGCTTTAGGAGGAAGAAGTGCGTGTTGTGGGTGTTGACATTGTGTTGTGATGTTTCTACAGTAGCATAGATGGAGGTGATGACACAGGCGAGTTAGACTTCAGTGCCCTGCTCAAGAAGAGGTGAGTTAAAAAATACATCTAATATTTGTATCAGTTGGTTTGTAATTCACTGGAATCACTGAATACATCTTGGGCGATTTAAAGCTTGGAAAATACATGTATTTGTATTTTGTTCATTTCACAAAGCCTAACTATTCTATTTCTCTCCCTTTCCTGCCCCCATTGCTCTCTCTCTCTCTCTCTCTCTCTCTCTCTCTCTCTCTCTCTCTCTCTCTCTCTCTCTCTCTCTCTCTCTCTCACTTCCTCTTTCTCTCTCTCTACAGAGAGTAAGTGCAGACATCAGCATGATAAAAGGTTTTCCTGCTTCTCCACCACTAACTAGATCTGAGTTCACACTGCACCCTGAGTTCACACTGCACCCTGAGCCTGGTGAATAACTAACACCACACTGCATGCTGAACAAGGACCGATCTTACTATGCATCAACCTCTACCCCCACTCCCTTTCTGCCCTAGCCAGACTCCTCCCTCCACTCCTGTAGGGTGCGCTGTCACACCACCTGCTAGCTACCACCATAGAACAAGATCCCATCTAACTAAACAGGAAATTGATATTGATAACCAGCACCTCAATCTGCACCTTTAGAATGACAATCTAGGCTGAATCCATGGTTGGTCATATAGGTCATGTGACTCAGTCTTAGTTCTATCCAGTCCCTGTCCAGTCAGTCACACAGTCATGTTGCCTGTCCTATCACCCATAGACATTAGGTGCGTTCGACTTCATTCAGCACTGGCGTTGTCTGCAGCTACCTGCAGCCCGGCTGACTTGAAGCAGCTTTATCAGATTCAAGGCAGCCGTCTGTCGGCGCCGCCGGCGCTGCATGAAGTCGAACACACCTACTGTTACACATCCCTCAGTGGTGACTATATGGGATGCCATCCCGAATATGTGCTTAGTTGTCACATGTTGACGTATAGTTCTCTGCTGGGGCACATTCTCTCAGGAGCCTCCTCACACCTACCCTACGGCCTTTCTGGAAAATTGTTTTCCACATTTTTTGCTCATATTTTTAGCTTGATTATTTTGAGCTCATATTTTTACATGCAAATTATTTAGACACATCTTGTATGCTGACAGAGGTGTAACTGCCTCTAAAAAAAAGTAACTAGGAATACAACAATTTGTCAAAATAAAAAGATCAAAAATCATTATTCCAGATTTTCCAGATACGTCAACACCTATTACTATAGAACATTGTATAAATTATACTTTACATTGCATTGTTTGTTAATGTATTTGACTCATTTTATTCTTGGTTTCTATACGTGGTGTGGTGTGAACCGTATGGATCTATTGGTGTGTTTCATAATGAAATGCTGTGTAAAGGACTTGCTGTGTTCACTAACCTGTCTGGTCTGCTCCATGCTGTGCCTGCCTCTGGGGTGCTGTGTCTGAATGAGTGCAGCAGTTTCTTAAAAGCCTCGACTCGGTAAGAAACTCTCAGATCCTCAACTTCCTGTGCTTAACACTGCAATCACATGCTGTGTGATTATTAGAAGATTATCACGTGAAATGTGGAATATCAGAATACAGCTTTGCAAACACTGGAGTGTAAGACTGCCACCGGTTTGGTTTACTGTCCAACTCGTTTGTTTACATAGATAACGTACGTTGTTGTTTATGTTTTTTTTTACTTCGATGAGTTGTTGACGCAGTTGTTGATCTTGTTTTGTTCAGGGCCGTCCACGTGAATGCAAATCCTGACGTGGACGTGTGGGACATCCTGCAGAAGGCCCCGGCCTCCGAGTACGAGAAGATCGCCTTCCAGCACGGCATCACTGACCTGAGGGGCATGCTGAAGAGGCTGAAGCAGATGAAGAAGAAGGAGGAGAAGAAGAGTGAAGGTCTGATCTGACGCTTCAGTTCACAGTGTGTTTGGACCCGTGTGCATGTGGGGAGACTGGAACTAAATAGTCATGTGTTAACCTACTTGTTAAGTAAAGATTTGACTTATGCTTTCACACTCCAATCGATACGACTTTAAAAATGGCCGCTTGAGTTCATCTTGTGCCAAGAGAGGAATACTCTGTTATTCCACTGATCTGTATTGCAGTGTTGCGGCATGTGATGTTCACTAAGTGATGGTTTCTTTGTTTGGTTGCAACTCAGCTTTCCTGAGGAAGCTGGATCCTGCCTACCAAGTAGAGAAGGGTCATAAGATCAAACTGGAAATTGAGGTAGCCAATCCTGATGTAGAGGTGAAATGGCACAAGAACGGACAGGAGATTCTGCCAACCGGGAGGTAAACTATGGAGAAGGGGGAGGGGCCTATGATCGTGCTTATCTAAGTGAACTGACTGTTTATTCAAAGTTTACAAACAATACAGTATACCAATCCTGTCCCGGACATGTACATTTTTGTAGCAAGTTAAGATAAGATGTCACTTGTCACTGTATGTTCCATACAAATCTGCCTCTTCAAAAAAGATACAATTAAAGTAAAAACACAAAAATAATGTAATGCTAACATCAACTTTCCTCCTCTCTTTCTCTGCTGAACACATGGATGGTCTGACCACACCTGACCTCCCTCCACCAGCAAGTAGGTCTTTCTCCACTCGTTAAAAATACTGACACTGTGGGTTTCCACTTGCTATCTCAGGCAGGTCATGCTGAGACGATGACCTGTAGTCTCACTGAGCCTGTGTGGCTTCATTTGAACAGTTAAACCTGTGACTTCACTTGTCAGTAAACAGTCAGTGAATGTGTCATTCTTGCCCAGATACATCTTTGAGAGCATTGGTAACAAGCGCTACCTCACGATCAACCACTGCTCCCTGGCTGACGACGCGGCCTACACCTGTGTGGTGGGAGAGGAGAAGTGCACCACGGAGCTCTTTGTTAAAGGTGCATCGCCTCAGAGCCTCAGGGCCTCAGGGCCGTCACACCCGCTAACCACCTTCTACTTCCTCTCTTTTCTGTCTTATATTCCGACATGAGTTTCCAGCCAAGTGATTCCAGCACTTTGCGTTAATACAGCTATATTTGAACTGTTTTAATGTAAGCTTTTTTGTTGTGTTTTTTTGTTTGTTTACATTCTTGATCTTTGCTGTCTGTCTGTGTCCCACAGAGCCCCCGGTCCTGATCGTGAAGAACCTGGAGGACCAGATGGTGATGAAGGGGGAGCGTGTGGAGCTGGAGTGTGAGGTGTCTGAGGAGGGAGCCCCCGTCAAATGGTTAGTCCTCCTCTCCTCCCCTCTTCCTCTCCTCCACTCTTCCTCTCCTCCACTCTTCCACTCTTCCACTCTTCCACTCTTCCACTCTTCCACTCTTCCACTCTTCCACTCTTCCTCTCCTCCTCTTCTCCCCTCTTCCTCTCCTCCACTCGTCCCACAAACCAACGTTCAGAGCTTTTCAGCCTCATCCTCAAAAGTCCTGTGTGTGTATAGAGGAGGTCAGCAAGGTGGCCATGCCAGACAGGGCCTTACAGAGCAGTCGGCTGTGGCATTTACCCTAAAGGTTAGGTGTGTGATGTGTTCAAAAAACTGCAGTTTAGCGAGAAGCCATACGTGGCAGCAACACACTGCTGCACTTCAGTGTATATATATATAACTGGGGTATGTTGACTTTGATTAATGTATATCAACATATGACTGAGATATATTAGAGTAAAGTAGATTATAGTGAGACTAAGTTTATTTTCCCATCTGTGCTGCATAGTGTGAATTCCACTCATGTCCGGTAGATGGCATTTAAGTCTGTTGCAGGGCTGGCTTCCTGCCTGCTCTGCTCCTGGTTCTCCCCTGGCAGATCCACACTGACAGGCTGGTGTGCAGACTGACAGACAGGCATACAGGCAGACAGGCAGACAGACAGACAGACAGACAGACAGAGGCAGGCGGTCACTGACCTTTGAGACACAGACAGCAGGGTCTGGTGATCACAGGCAGTAAATTATCAGCAACATGAAGAGTAGCCTGTCAACAACTATGTGTCCTTCATCTGAATCAGAGAGTCAGGATGAATTATTGAGGACACACAACCAAAATAATGTTCCAGGAAGAGTGATGAAGGATGTTTTCAGATACACAAGTATGTGTCAGTTGTTTGCTGTATCCATGGATCTGACAGTGCTTCTCAACCTTTTTCTGTCAGCCCTCCTTTGAAAATAGAAAATCATTTTACACCCCCCCACCCCCCTTTTATAAATTAAACCTCTTTCATTCGCCACCCCACAATCCTTCACCAGTAAGACAAGCACTGTATTCAGAGATAACATTCTAAATAGTTTATAAACCTCTCCTCGACTGAAGAGCTGTGTAGGCGTCCTAACCGATTTGTGTGTCCAGGGAGAAGGACGGCGTTGAGCTCACCAGGGATGAGTCTTTCAAGTACCGCTTCAAGAAAGATGGCTGCAAACACGTCCTCATCATTAACGACGCCACGAAGGACGACTGTGGCATCTACAGGGTTAAAACCAACGGAGGAGAGTCTGTGGCTGAGCTCTTGGTGCAGGGTAAGTGCAAAATCCAGCCCGACACTTTAAGTCAGACCCCCTATCATGTTACGCGAGCCTCCACCTGCAGTGACTCGCCCCCTCCTCTAGGAGGCGTCTTCTGGGGGGTCACACCCCAGACTTTGAATGCCTCCGCATCAACAGGAGAGCATTCACAAGTCCGCCACAAAAAATATTCACACATGCTGTACATATATAAAGCCCAGTGTTCAGTCCCAAGGACAAACACACATAGACCCCCAGTAAACCACTGGGCCAAACACACATTATGGTGGAGAATGCAGCAAAACATTCCCAATCCACATCCTCGCCCACCACCAGTGCCCTCTCTCTCCTGGCCCTGTCACTCCTAGCTGGCTAACCTTGAAACATGCCATCGTTACACGCCACCCTGCCAAGGTTACTGCGCAGACACAAGTCCAAATGCCAGCTAAAGTTAGAAGACATGGCCCATATATTTTATCTGAAAGGTACAGGCCTGCACACGTGACCCTCATTGTCTCTCTCTCTCACACACACTCTCTCACACTCTCACTCTCTTTCTCTCTCTGGCTCTCTCTCTCTCTTTCTCTCTCTCACACAAACTCATTCTCTCTTTCTCACTCTCTCTCTCTTTCTGTGTACTGTTGTGTTAATGCTTGTTCTATGTTGCACATGGATATTTAACTGTGTAAGAGAACTGTCTTCAAGAAAACAACACGTAAAATAATAAGATGTAAATTATGTTTCCCAAAAGTCCGTGTAATTGGACGATAATCATCATGACATCACAAGCTCATGAAAGTATGACTTTCCACCCACAGGCGACGATATAGGAATGTTGGAAGACGTCCTTTCAAAAGCAACAGTTAATGAACGTAGGAAAAGAACCATGAAATTACAACGTCTATGAGGCTGTTAATTTCAACAATTATGTGACTGAAATCACAACCATCAATGTTCCTGTAGCATCACTGCTGAGATCTCAGCGATCATACCATATCTAAACAGGCTCATTCTCATCCATCTTATAACAGAAATCTCTTTTTGGTTAGGTTTATCATCAGACATTGAGTGGAGTTCAAAAAGTATAAATTACACATTGTTGTATGAATATCTATACCTTTGTGTATATGTTAATGGTCGTGTATGTGTGTGTGTGTCGGTCTCTGTGTGTGTGTGTGAATGCTGTGTACTGTTGTGTGTAGATGAGTTTAGTATGTCAACCTGTTCTCAGCCAAGCTGAGTTTATCTGGCCCTATAATGAAACTGAAAATGTGCCAAGAATTAGCATCTGCCAATCTTTCTATGGGATCAACACCTCTCTCAGCGAAGCTCCCTCTGTCCCCCTAGACCCTGGCCCTTACCCCCCGTACCCCTGGCCCTTACCCCTCTTACCCCCCATACCCCTGGCCCTTACCCCTCTTACCCCCCCACCTGTCAGCTAATCCCCTGACCTTTAACCGTCACTATGGGGGATACTGCTCTCGGTGGTCTGTAGTCAGATCATTATGCATTGCACTGTGTGATCTCTCTCACCTGCTGTGACTTCCTGTTGTCTGGGAAATACCTTTCACTCAGATACATATCATTTGGTTTGATAGACAGATATTAGCCTGGATAACCAACATTTTGCTGTGCTGTCTAGATGAGATGATTTAACATTCCCATCTGAAGCTCCAGTAAGCCAGTGCATCTTTAGCCCCATGTGAAACACACAACCCTAGCTGTCTAATGAACTCACTTCATACTCTCACATTCTGCATACACAGGACGTCAACATCTAATATTACGATATGAGACACTGGCATGTTTGTAGATCCTGACCTTTGCCCTCTGACCTCTGCAGAGAAGGAACTGGAGGTGTACCAGAGCATCGCCGACCTCACGGTGAAGGCTAAGGATGAGGCCGTGTTCAAGTGTGAGGTCTCAGATGAGACTGTGAAGGGGATCTGGTACAAGAACGGTGTGGAGGTGAAGGCTGACGCTCGTACAAACATCACACACATTGGCAGGTGAGGCTGGTTCTGGTAACATCCAGGTATGTGTCTGTGAAACTGCATAATCTTACACTAAGGATCTTGTTGGAGATTATCTATGAATGGACAATCTAGAAAGTTACCCATATCGTTATTATTATTTCAAAGAAAAACATATTTTTTGGCAATTTGCTGTGACTAAGATAGTGTAAGAGATCTGTGAGCTCCTGGTTGCATGGTGCCCACCCCTGCTAGCCTTGCTGCCAGCCCTGGAGAGAATGTTTGTGTCTCCTCAGGATCCACAAGCTGACCATCGATGAGGTGAAACCTGAAGATGAGGGAGACTACACGTTCGTCCCGGAGGGCTACGCTTTCAACCTTTCAGCCAAACTCAACTTCCTAGGTAACACTTGGATGCTGGTGTGCTTTAGACATGGACATTTATAGTTTGACAGGATTGTATTGAAAGGAGATAACACAATCCAATATTCTCTTCTCTCACAGAGGTCAAAATTGACTTTGTGCCTCGCCAGGGTAAGTGTTCTCTCAAGCCAGCCTCTTTTTGCAGAAAAGAAATTGCAAGTCAAAGACTCAGGAGTAACACTTTACAATGACCAGTAAATAAAACTTAAGCATATTCCTTAACAATATATTGACATAATCTGTGTTAATGTCCAGTCATACACAGAGTAAGTAATAAGTAGTAGTAGAGTTGTGATGAATGTTTCTGAACCTGTCTGTGTCATGCTGGTGTTTCTAATGCTGGGGTGTCTCTGAAGACCCTCCGAAGATCCACCTGGACTGTATGGGTCGCACGGCCGAGTCCACCATCGTGGTGGTGGCTGGGAACAAGCTGAGGCTGGATGTCCCCATCACAGGAGACCCAGCCCCCACCGTCATCTGGACCAAAGCAGATAAGGTAAAACACACGCACGCACACTCACACACACACGCACAAGTAAGGACGTCCATGCAAGCTGGCAGCCACACTTTCATCTGACTGCCCACATACCTACCGTATATATCTCCATTGGAAAAGAGTTGCTGGTAACTACGGACTGTAACAGTATGAGTAGCACAGTGGTCTGTGTACTAATGCCCTAACTGAGGTTTCTCAGTGTTGGTTGTGGTAACCCAGAGGTAACCCAGCGTTAAGCGATAAGGTACTGGGCCTGTCTGGACTCACCTGACGAGGTAGGACGTTTACTTGTGAAGATCTGTTGACCTGCGACGGGGGGTGACCTGGACCCCCTCGACAGCCTCCTTTTCTGTTGTTCAGTGTTTTTCAAACTGTGGATGGGGTGGGGGGGGTTAAACTTTAGTAGAGGGTACAGAAGATAAGGAGCGAAGTATCTTACCATGGAAACGGGACCAGATCATAACTGCCGATCGGCGGAGGGGCTGAATATGTTCCCCTGTTCAGAAGGAGGCCTGACTGCCCACGTTTGAGAAGCACCGTCTCTGTTTCCTTCACTGCTTTGCTCTGCTCACGTACTGTAGGGAGGAGAGAGAGGACACCCTGAGCACACATGGAGTCTGACGGATGGGGAAGTAAGTGAGGTCGCTGAGGTGGACACACCCACAACCCTCTGAAACACTGCCTCCCCGCCCACACCCCTCGCGCATGATATCCTCTATGTCTCCATGGGGTCCGCCTCCAGCATAGGGGTCCTGTTCCACCTCTGCATCCACATCTCCATCGTTGTGTATTTGTGTTGAAACGTTCGTTTTCATCTCCATCTCATCCTCACCTCGTCCCCGCCGGACCATCGCTCGCAGCTCGCACACATCGTGTCTGTCCTCCTCAGCAGCATGGTGCGACTCTGTCCTCTTCAGCATCACTTTACACTTCTTAATCCCACTGGAAGGGGTGGGGGGGGCATTCTGATGGGGGGGGGTGGTGCTGTGGGGTGGTGTTTAGGGTAGCAGGTGTTCTGGGTTGACAGCATGCTGGGTCTGGGACTCTAGATGTTTCTGTTTTGTGTTCGACTTGACACCTTTTGAAGGGAAGTTTAAGTGAACAACTTAAACATTTAGATGCAACTTACTGTGAAGGCGGCATGTGATCCCTGTGCCTCCCTGTCCATCAGGTAAGAGCATGTTCTGAACCCTCTGTTTCAAAGTGTCATGGCAGAAACATGTCCAGGGGCTGTACTGTAAGTATCTATTGATGCCTCTACATGACTTCCTCGTCCTGCTCCAGGAAATGTCTTCCCTTTCCCCCACCGTCATTTAAACACAACGACACACACACACACACACACACACACACACACACAAGGTAAACAGCATGTGGAACGAGCCTGTGATCCCTCCCGATCCAGGTGATCTCAGACGGGCAGGGCCGGGTCCACGTGGAGAGCACCAAGGGCCACTGTGTGTTCACCCTGGAGGGAGCGGAGCGGCAGGACGAGGGCATCTACTCCGTCATCGTACGCAACCCTGCGGGAGAGGACACCGCTGACATCAACGTCAAAGTTGTCGGTGAGATTTTGCCCCGTCGATGGTTTGTATTTTACCTGAGGTGAAACAGGGGGTTATGAAAATTGTGCAAAAGATTGCTGTTCCACAATACAGGTTATGTCCGGTAAAATATGTCAGACTACTTAGGCCTCTAGTGTTAACCTTGCTGGAGAGCTAATCTGTACTTTGCTATTAATGTCTGATGTGGTTTCCATCCAGATGTACCTGATCCCCCCCCTGCTCCCAGAATCCTCAGTGTTGGAGAAGACTCCTGTGTCGTCCAATGGGACCCCCCTCTTTTTGATGGTGGCCAGCCAATCACTGGTGAGGATATACAGTACAGTAGCATCAAAGTGATCATCTGCATGTCTAGTTGACAGCTCCATGATATTCCCACAGTATGTCATATAGCGGTACACAGCAGTGTAAAGTCTTAGAGTGAAGGGCAGGTCTATCAGATGATCACAGAGTCCTCCTTCCTCGTGCCAGGCTACGTTCTGGAGAGGAAGAAGAAGAAGAGCTACAGGTGGATGAGGCTGAACTTTGACCCCTATGCCGACACCACCTTCGAGGCCAAGAAGATGATCGAGGGCGTGGCCTATGAGATGCGCGTCTACGCTGTCAACGCCATCGGCATGTCCCGTCACAGCCCCGCCTCCCAGCCGTTCATACCCGTGGGTGAGTGTCACCCGGTGTTGAATATTCTAGTTGAGATGATGCTATTGTTGCACTTTTGTCTTGTTAAATGAAGACATTTCCTGGAGCAGGATGAGTAAGTCATGTAGAGGCATCAATAGATACTTACAGTACAGCCCCGGACATGTTTCTGCCATGACACTTTAAAACAGAGGGTTCAGAACATGCTCTTTAAATACAGACTGTTCCTTGGCACTAACTAATGAAATACTGTCAGAGCTGTGCGTTTCTGGTTCTGGATTATCTGCTGTGCTTCCTATTTGGACGTTGCTTTGGATGAAAGCCTTTTGTAGATGAATAACGTGTACACATGTAAGTGTAAATGTGTCTGTCACTGTGCCATGTGCTCCTCTCAGTCACTGTCTGTCATCTCTCTGAGAGAGACGCTGTCCCCCCGTGTGGATGCAAACAGGTGCTATGGTGTCACAAGTGGGAGGAGAATTTGAGGATTGAATATCCACAGAGATAAATTAAGACCATCTTTTTATAAAGAAAATACAAAATAGTTTTATGTATTGTAATATTAATGGGAATATTATTCACTGAACTGTGGTGGCCACATTTTGGATACGCACGCTCCGCATGGCGGTGTGTGTAATAGGATGTTAAGTGTTAACACCTGGGTTCTGTGTCTTGAGACTATGGGATCTTGGAGGATTGAAATCCTATCTGTTCCAGGTGAGGAACAAGAGATGTTTAGTGTTTGCTTCTCTCTGGAGGTCTGTATACAGAGGAGTTGGTTCAGCTGTGATTAGTGTTTATGTTGTTTGTTAAACAGAGAGCCTGTGAAGGCGGGTGTTTCTCCTCCACTGCTGCACATCGCTGTAGTGTAGAGACAGTGATGGATGAGGTTATCCTCTTGGAATGCCCTACAGGGGGGACAGGGACCCTGAGGGGCAGTCTGGTGTGACCCCTGGGGGGCAGTCTGGTGTGACCCTGGGGGGCAGTCTGGTGTGACCCCTGGGGGGCAGTCTGGTGTGACCCTGGTCATGCTAGTCCCCTCTCAGCCGGCCAGGGGTCTGCCCTCACATCATCAGGAGACGTCGTGTCATCGTGTCGTCTGATGTCTGGTTTTGATCGCTCCCAGGGGACTGGGCGTCATGTGATCATGTTTGGCCTTTGGTCGAGCCGGAGCGTGGTCGTGTTTGTTGTGATCCTTCCTGAGTTCAAACACACACATGCACACACCAACACACACACCAACACACACACACATTGATCTATTGTGGGGCAACTGTTCAACAGACTATATGGTGAAGTCCAGTGCATAGAACTGATCACTATTACCAGTTACCAGAAGTGATACACACATTTTGGTAATCATAAAACCCTCATACTGAAATAAGTCATGTGTTCTTATAATTTGTATTTAAAAAAAGTGAGATTGTGAACACATACAATAGCTCTTTACTGTAATTCGTAACTGATAACCTATAGTTTTCAAGCAATTCATGTCAGTATCGAAGTGTTTAATCTGAAATGTATTGACTATGCACAGATTGCGGTGTGATCTGGTACATGAATGCAGTATGGTACAACATGAATCTGTAGAAACCTGTAAGACCTCAGCAGTGCATGGCTACTCTGACATTTGGTAATCGTACACGATGGATGTGCTTAGAGATGAGCGAGAGAGATAAAGATACAGAGGGAAAGATAGAGAGGGTATAGGAGGGAGAGACGAGGAGAGAAAGAAAAGGGGGAAAGGGAAAGAAGCAGAGGGAGAGATATTTGGGTTCCTAAAATAAGACCCGAGATGTCTTCAAGGCAGAAATTTGAGTCTGAAGGAACCAAGAGGTTCAGTTGTGCTCTGTCTCGAGTCCTTTCAGCGGTCTACCCCTAACCATAACCATAACCCTAACCCAGGCCCACAGAAGTCTGGGCTGAGCCATCTCCTGTAAGAAGGCTGATTAGGAAACTATCCATGGCATCCTTCCTGCTATAAATACTGGCATGTTAACACACGGCCGGCCAGGGACCAGCTGCTTAACACAGAGAGGCTAGGTGCTTCTGTGGGCCCGCTGCTCAGACACTGCTGTTGTTGAACGTGGTGAGCCCAGACTGACGCAGGACAGACAGAGGCGGGAGAGAGAGAGAGAGAGAGAGAGAGAGAGGCAGAGGGAGAGAGAAAGAGAGAGAGAGAGAGAGAGAGAGGGGGGCAGAGAGAGAGAGAGAGAGAGAGAGTAGAGAGAGAGAAAGCAACAGAGAAAGAGACAGGGAGGGAGGGAGAGAGAGAGAGAGCACAGGGTAGAGCGAGGCGTGTGTTAGACAGAGCCCAGGGGAGTGCGGTGACATCCCAGCTTCTATCAGGACTGCCTGAGCCCGCAGTGAGCAGACAGGATGACCAAGCCCATGCTACCAAAGACGGCTGAAAAGAAGCCAGCTGCCGAGGAGTCTCCAGCGGACGCCCCTGCAGAGGGGGACGCAGCGGAGGCCAAGGAGCCCGAGGCAGCAGCCTCTCCTCCACCCCCAGTCGAGGAACCAGCACCCGAACCAGCACCCGAACCAGCACCCGAACCAGCCGCCGAACCAGCCGCCGAACCAGCCGCCGAACCAGCAGCGGAACCAGCAGCGGAACCAGCGCCAGAACCAGCCCCAGAACCAGCCCCAGAACCAGAACCAGCCCCAGAAGCAGCCCCAGAAGCTGTAGTTGAACCAGTAGCTGCTCCAGCCGAGCCAGCCCCAGCTGAAGAGGCCGCCCCAGCTCCCCCACCCGAGGACGGAGCTCCACCGGCGGAAGCCGCTCCGGCAGAGGGGGCCCCCCCCCACCGAAGATGGAGCTGCTCCAGCAGCAGAGGCGGCTCCTGCTCCCCCACCTGAGCCCGCACCAGAGCCCGAACCCGTTGGCAGTAGGCTTCTGTTGAATTGAATATTTACTCCCTAGGCTAACTTCTGGGATATTGGGAATGTTCTCTGAGATATGCTATTACTGTAGGCTGTGCATGGACAGGGGAATCGTTGATAAGGGGAACTGCATGCATGGTATTAAGATACCAGAGATGGAAAGTCTTGGCTTTGAGTTCATGTTGTTTAAATCGAGGTATGGTTCAGTTTCATAGATACTGTTTTGTACAGCGTGACACTGAAAGGCCACTGAAGCTTTATGTCTCTGCAGTTAACCTCTAACCTCCCAGACCAACCAGACCAGGACATGTTGTTAAAGGTTTATTGATTATTCACAGCAAATTCCGCTATGTTGTTACGGTTGTCAGGCAGGACAGTTTTACAAGGAAGTGGTGTGCTGTGGAAATTCTGAGCTTCCCATTGGTCATCTCCTCCTATCCTGGGCTGTAATTGGTTATTCCCACCTAGAGCCTGGAGTCTCCCTCTTTGCCCCTGACCCTATAAAGTTCCCTTCTTGCATGGTTGACCTATGACAGGGAACCATGGATTTACAGGGGCAAGGCCACAGGGGCAAGGCCACATTGGTAACTCTTAACCTATTGTCTTTCAACTTCATAGTGGCTCATTCCAAATATGTGTTTGTTGGACTTTAGCCCTTTGTGACATGCCTGCTTCCAGACACAAAGACTGAGGGAACTCATTCATTGAGCCATTACTTTATAACATTATAAACAAGAGACCACAAAAATAAGTCAATGTCCAGTCTAAGATATAAGAATGTAAACATAAACAGAATGTAAACATAAACAGTATCCCTCTGAGGCACTGCACCAGAGGTTGTTTAGAACTCTACATCCAAGGCCCTCAGCCCAAAGGTTATCCACCCACCTTAAATTACATCCCCTCAGTGTTCCAGTACACACACAGGCAGGGCAGATTATCGCTGCCACTGCGAGGTGGACATAGCAACACTGATGTATCCCAGATAGCCGTCTCAGTCCCTCAAGGTCAGTGCTGACGTACCTCGACAGCTCCTGTCTCGTCTTGCATGGGAGAGGAACACGCAGGGTCGAGGTTCTGTATTGCAGCTGGTAGCTTGTGATCTCCATGACGTGGACCTGTAGGAACAGCGTCCGCAGCTCAGGCCCGTGCTGCCAGCACCTCAGTGACAGCTAGCAGTAAATCCTCCAGAAATGGAGTGTATAAATACTCTGTGTTGTATGTCGTACGGGGGCGCCGGTATTGTCCCGGAAAAAAACCTGATTTACAGTCCGAGTGGCAGATGGCTGGAATGGCTCTGTTGTGTCACCTTCTTCAGACAGACTGTAAACGCCTGAGCACGACTGACTTATTGATGCGCCGTCTTTGAGGGTGGCAGTTTGTCGCTCTGGCCAGGGGTTAAGGGCTGTAGGTTTTACACTGGTGCAGGGACAAGGTCAACTGGATGTCCTCAATGAAGCTCTACTGCCAACATTTTCCCTATTGTTCCTTCGTGAAAGAAAACACATGTAGAATGTAGAATGCACAAGAATACATACAGAATGTGCAAGAACACAGGATGTTTGTGGGGACTATGTTAATTCTTTGTTTCGTTGTGCTGCCTCTCCTCTCCCCCACCCCCCCCCCATCTTTCTCTTACTATCTCTCTCTATATATATTTCTCTATTTCTACATTCTCCTGCCTAGCTCCCACCAGCGAGCCGATTGGTCTGTGTGTGGATGACATCAGTGACACCTCCATCTCGCTGAAGTGGAAAACTCCAGACCGTGTGGGCTCCGCTGAGCTGGATGGCTATGGGGTCGAGTACTGCAAGGAGGGCTGTGAGTGCAGGGGGGATGGGCTCCTGCAGGGCTGTGGTGGCTGGAGGGGGGATGGATGCTGTTATTATTATGACTAAGTGTTATCATGGTGTGCTGCTGGTCCATGATGTGCAGTACCAAGGCCTAAAGTGTCAGAGAGACAGAGGGGTGTCTGGTGTCTGGAGACTCTGAATCAGGATCCGTCAGCACAGTGACGATCACAGCAGGCTCCCCAGGGCTGGGGTGGGGTGGGCTGGACGCAGGGATCATTATCTTTCTAATGGCACTGTAAATCTTGTCTATCACCAGGTTTAATGTAAGAGATACACATACCAATTAAATAATGTCCATATAGACATCAATTTGTCGAAAATGGAGCCAGTAACTAAGAGTTGACTCTATGACCCCTGACCCCTGCCACAGCGGATGAGTGGATCCCAGCGTTTGATGGCCTGACAGAGCGGACGTCCGTCATCATCAAGGACCTGCCGACCGGGGAGAAGATGCAGTTCCGTGTGCGAGCCTACAACATGGCTGGGCCCAGCGCCCCCGCCTCCCTGGCCCAGTTCGTCACCATCAGAGAGATCATGCGTGAGCACACTGTTCTATGGATCACTTTCTGTCTTTCTCTACAAGGCATATTTAAGACCCTATTTCTTTGACCCCGACATCCCAGTGTGTTCCCCGGGAGCTTTACCAACACTTTAGTCGTGAATCCCAAACCATGATCGCCTGTACACTGATACCATGTAGGGAGCGAACAAGGGGCATCGTTACAGATCATGTTTGAACACACACACACACAAACATGCTCGCGTATACATTCACAAGGTCATCAGATGTCCCCGTCAGCATGTCACAGATTAGCAGGGGAGTGTATTTCGAGGCCTCAGATGAACACTCAACCCCCAGCCTCTCCTCCCGCTGACAGGACCCGAGCATGGTAAGAGGATTGGCAGCAGTCTTTACCAACACTTGATCCTGTCAGCTCACAGTCCTCAGCAACGACATCCCCACAGGGTCTGTTCGGTTGCTCAATGTACAGGAACGCTAAGCCTATAACATGAGTTCAAGCCAGTAGGCTACACTGAGTGAAGGGCCCATTATGAAATTAGCATTAAAAGTAGTTATTGACCAACACAGGTCCTGGTGAGTGGTCTCATTCTTGAATCACAAGATTAATCCTACTGTCATCTCCAGTGTGGACTTGATGCACTTCATTCATTGATTCATTCAATTCAAATACAGTCATTTTGCTGTGTCTGTTGTTTGAACTCCCAGAACGCCCCAAAATCTGGATCCCCCGTAATCTCCGACAGACCCTGATCAAGAGAGTGGGAGAGACCATCAACTTAGTGATCCCCTTTCAGGTAAGGGGACTATTTTCAAATGTTGAGAGGTGTACCGGTATTCTGTATTTACAATGAAGAGGCATTGTTCTATTGTACTGGGTTAGCCATATGACGCTAAATAGGTTTTGAACCCAAGTGAATTGGACTACAGGCGGTCCACTGGTGAAAAGAGGTTTCGTCACAGCCATTAAGACTGTCATTTCATTTCCTCTTAGTATATAATGAGCCAACACAGAGTGATAAATTGGTGGCAACTAACAAACCATTCATTTCCTCCCACTTTGGCAGGTCCATATGTACCTAACCTTTACTCTCCACACCTTAATCACACCACCCATCTTCATTCTGTGTTGAAACTGGAGCTGTGCTCCGATCTGTTGACAGAAGTTAGCATGATCTCCGGTTCTCCCCAGAGACTAATAATACACACAGATCCAGTCAGGATTGGTCACGGTCTCCTGGCAACACATGGAATTGACAGGCTGAGGACTGACATGATCCTGACCACATGGCTCGATTAGCTAGCCTGCTGAAAACCAGCCACCCAAAACCACACGCCAGCTAGTCTGGTCCTGGGCCAAACTGGCTACTGTTCTACACATTAGGCACACGGAGCTGTTTTCACATGCTCCATTAGCAGGACATACACCCGGATCCCATGTCACATGTCTTAGTTTGGGGACGTATGGCTGTCAACACAGTCCCTGATCATGTGATGAGAAAGTGTTGAAACAATGATACTGGGGCAAACCTAGGAGGGCAGCACATCTTGAGCTAAATGTCTGTCACATTCTAGCCTTTAGTAATCACACTAAATTGAGATAATATCCACCCAAAAACAAGTATTCCAGCACTCATTGAGGGATTAGGGCAGTTTGGGGATTCACATTTCTTTGTAATAACTCAGAGTTCGTCATTTGACTTGCCTGACTCTGGGAAGGCTCAAGACATGGAGATTCATCTTTTTCTGCTATGTAAGTGTCTTAAAGCACATCCCTGTGGTTCCCTCTACCTGCCTGTTCCCTTGTATCCAGGGGAAGCCCAAGCCCAAGGTCACCTGGTTCAAGGAGGGGGAACCCCTGGACCCCAAACAGGTGAGCGTGAGGAACAGCGAGACTGACACCATCCTCTTCATACGCAAGTCCGACCGCAAGGACTCTGGGAAGTACAGCCTGCAGGTGCAGATTGAAAATGTCGAGGACACGGCCAGCGTCAACATCCAGATTGTTGGTGAGCATCATTTGTGTTTG